>WTSP01009152.1:0-47909 GCA_025331215.1 Actenoides lindsayi
CTGCTCCACGTAAACCCCAAAACATACTCCGTCCCCCTCCAAAAAAAGGAACAAAGGTTGTGAGTAAAGAAAAAAAAAAAAAAAAAAAAAAAAAAAGATAATTTCAACCATTCATCTGGGGCTTTTCCACACCTTTTGCATTTTTTGAATTCTGTGCAGTGTGCAAATGCCTTCTTTGTTTGGTTGGGTTTTTTTAAACAACCATTCCTTTCCTTTGTCTTGTTGTCCAGAAATGCTCCTCAGGGTTCTTGGAAGAAGAATTCTCTTTAATTGTAGGAATGAAGCACATAAAAACCCCACCCTAAATTAAAATATATAATAATTGCAAATGTGCACATATGTTCAACTAGTTAGTTCTTCACTTTCTTCTGCAACAGTTTCTCTGATGACTGCCTCCAGGTTTCTTTTTCCCCTCAACACAGCTTCTGGCTGTACTTTTTCAGAGCTTTTAAGTGTTTACAGTTGGCCTTTTTTCAGACTTCCTGCTCGTGAGTGGTGTAGACTCAATTCACCAGTAATACCAGTGAGAATTTGGGCTGGATCGGTTGTGCTGTCTACAACATGTTCCCATCAGCTCAATTAATGATTCAACACTATATTGTGTAGCAAATAGAAAACTGTTTTTTTGTTGGTTTTATATTACAAATTGTAAATGTGGCTTAATGGTTTTGAAGGTACAGTGACAAATTCACCATTTACAGCATGCAATATTTTTCTTTTTCATGATAACAAGTCCTAAGAAGGTGAAAGATTAAAGTAATTAGTCTGCTAGTTCTACCCACAGATTTATCACTTGACTCTGCCTAATGAATGTCAAAAGAAAAACCAGAAATGCCAAGATTATTTTCAGTAATTCCTGACTGGTGTGAGCAAAAGAACCAGTAATATCATTTTAAGGTTGTACATGGGGAAAAAGCAAGGATCAAAACCTGCAATTTAGCTTATTTTTTTCTGCAAAGAATTTGATCTTAGATTTTAAGCCCTGACATGGTCAATCTACTCACAAAAAGTAGTTTCAGGTCAAAGTGGAAAATAGGAACAGAATAAGGGAAACCTTGATATTAAAAACAAAGAAATGTAAATACTTTTTGAGAAAGGCTATTAATATAGACAGTGTACGCTTCAAGACATTCTGCCCAGGAAAAACTTATTTTTATTCCCCAATATATTGTGATTTTCAGTGTCCAGTGTTGAGGACAAATCTGCTGCAGTTTCACAGCAGTTTCTATATCAGAGTAAGGCAATCATGGAATTAATTGCTTTGTAACATATTAGTGCCAGAGCTATTCTTGTGACCCCCACTCTCTCGCAGTGATTTCACACAACACAACCAAGTGCGGAACAAGTTCCAATTCCAACTTTTAATTGAAATTTCCTTCAACCTACATTGCCTTAATTCTCCTTTGATTTACAACCAACAAAACTGTCTCTGGGTATTTGACTCACCCTGCCCTCAAGAAAGAAGCTTCTGACTTACACCTGGTGATCAACAGATTTCACTTTTCTTCCTAATTAAGATCCTAAATCCTCACCAGCTATTCATATTAAAGACTTAGTGATTTGATCATATTCACTTCCCCACTGTACTCATTATTGCCATTAAAGGCTGAGAGAACCAGGTAGCTTAAGCACTAAGGTTTTCCTGTTGCCTAAAGCAGGGTGCATACAAATCATGCTGCAAACGGGTTTTCAGTCAGTACATGGAAGTAACAGACATGGAAATATTCATTTTGCTATATGCAGCTTGTAGGTGAAGGGTAATGGAGCAAAAATTTGTTCCTTGCTTAAATTGCATTAGCCGTTTGCTCCCTACTTGTCTCTCACACACACACTTTCTTATTACTTGTATATTTGGGCAGGCAGCAATTCCAAATGGCTGATGGGATGTATGTACTTCTCCATGGTAGCTGAGATTTCAGCAGAAGGTGGCTAATGTGGAAATTTGTTTCACTAAACCTGTACTTGATATCAACAGACAGAGAGGGAGGAAGGAAATAAGCAAAGTATTCCTGGAACTAATAGGGGATTATCATTATGACCATGAAACTCAAGAGACAACAAGTTTATTGGACGCATTATTACTACCAAATGGATAAGTTCTCCTGATCTCCGCTCTAATTTATCATGAGCAAAAAGCAGCTGCGCCATTAAGTGTAGAGAAAAAGCCAATGAGATGCAAATATGCAAGAGACTAATTACCAGGCAGGCAAAAGAGCTTCTATTTTGAGTCTGTTGAAGAGGGGATTAATTTCTTGTAATGGAAGTGAAATCTGTCAGATCAGGCTCCTGCATAACCCATTGCCTTCAGATTCTCAGTGGGCCATCCTGCACATCTGCACTGAACACTCTGTGTCAGAGGCTTTTACCCACAGTACCCAGCACAGTCTCCTATGGGTCTGATAGTAAAAAAGGCACATTTCTTCATGGCTGGCACTGGGGAGTCCCTGGATAGGTTGTCTGAACTAGACTCTAAAAAGAAGGGATGAAAACAAACACCTCTGAAGTGTCTATTTTCCTCAGATTAAAGACAATCAGCGGTCATCTAACTCATGTTCTTAATCTGTTCAGTAGTAGTTACTTGATGTTAAACTGATGCACATCAATAGATCTGAGAAGGGGAATAAAGAAATTGTTCACCTTCTTTTTCAAAGACTTGGATCTTTATCAAAGAAACAGCTTCATTTCAGAGTACTTTGATTGTAATTTTGTTGTCACATAGCACAAAAATTACACTGGTGGAGTAATATACTCTAATACACTAGAGCTATAAAGCTTTCTTAACTTAGTACTAGGTATGTGAACTGTACTAGTTTAATTCTCTCAAGTACTTCGGCTATTCAAGGGTATGCATAATCTTTCTGTGGTTTTATTTTCTGTGAAGTCTAATTCATAGAAACTAGCTTACTAAGTAAAACAAGCACTGCAAACATTTTGTTAGAATTCTGGAGTTTCATCTAAGTGTAAAATATCATTGTGAGTTTAAACCTTTCCACCTGGAACCACTGCAATGAAGATTTCACCCTGTTTGCATGGAATCTTTGGGGTTTCTCTGTTCTTTCTCTGCATGATCTGATCTCACTGCTTACACTTTAAGGAGAGGTCAGGCTATTGGAGCTGCATATTACCACATCCATCAGGCAAATTAATATCTCTATGTAGAGAATTATAGCTCAAAAATTTTCATCAGACAATTACAAACAATTTTTTAGCTATCCATTTTACATATGAAAACCCAAAGTAAGTGACAAAAGTCTCTACTTAAAACATACTCATGGTTTGTGAAGCCATCCAGGTGTCATAATATCTCAGAATGGGATATTTTCTAGAGTAAGTATTTCTATTTACAGTAATGCTTTAGATAAAGTACATTGTGTGGAGCATTTGAAACTAATATTCTTAAAGCCATTAAAAATAACATCAGATGCCTGGAAAAATGATAAATTAAATCTTTCATCCTTTGAGTATGTGCATTTCCTTGAGAAGGAATGGTGTAGTATGCAAACTCTATAATTTGCCATTATTTTCCATATTTTTCCTTGATGTACATCTATTTTTCTCTGATATTTAGTCTTGTTTTGCATTACCTCCTGTTCTTTCCTATAAATGTTATTTGCAGATAAATTACTGTCCGCATGATGCCAACGTCTGAGAAATTTTCCTCCTTTCACTACTGAAATGAAAAACTTGACTTGGAAAACTAACCCAAAACATGGAAAGCAGAGATTAAACTAAGTTTAGCCCAGATGTCTGCTTAGATTTTTATATCTTTTTTTCCCCCCCCCTTACAGATTTTTGGCCTAAGTCTTTGAGAAAGGGAACTGATGGGACAAGTTATCATAGAATGCTTTGGGTGGGAAAGGACCTTTAAAGTCATCTAGTCCAAATCTCCTGGAGTGACCAGGGACATCTGCAACTACAGCAGGTTGCTCAGAGCCCCATCCAACCTGACCTGGAATATTTCCAGGGATGAGGTGTGTGTGTATGTACACACACATATATATACACACGAAGGTAGTATATAAACCATTTTTTTCAGAATAACGGACTGGACTGTATCAGAGTTTTAAATGATTTGAAGAAATAACAAGGCAGTAAAGCTCATGATCTGTGCAGAGATATTCAACTTCATACATGGATAATGGAGAGGACTCTTCTATAGAACAGCAAGCATTCAAAGCAAAACAGAAGACATGTTTCTGCTTTCAGAACTCCAATTGAAAACACGGGGAAAATGCCATTTGCATTGCTCACATGTGATTCTTCTGTCATCTGTAACCACTCAAGAGGATCCATGTATCACAGTGGGCAGTTAAACAAGACCACGTTGTCAACACAAAGCAGCAGCAAGAACAAAGCAGGATGTTCACCTACAAAAGGTAGAATTTGAATGAACACCGGGTGTTAGCACTGATACTAGTCTTTCTTGCTAGTAAGAAACCAGCACTCTGCCACTGCCCTGATTACTGTATATAATGTGCCAAGCCTATTTCCGAAAGGAGATCAGTACAATATGTAAAGATAAAGGAAAGAAAGATAGGAAGACTTCCAGCAAAGGAGAAAATCAAATGAATAAGCTCTATTTCAGCTGGAAGCTGGGGGCAAGGAGGGGGAACTTTCAGAGTTATTTGTTGCTTTAAATGCCAAGTCAGTCAGACATCATTGCTTACTGATGTCAGAACACAGAAAGGGAACACTGTAGAAAATTAGAAAAAAAAAAAGTAACATTTAACTGAAGTATTTCACAAGACAAGGCATTCTTGAGAGGAAAACCTTCTGAATTATGTCAAACTCTGCTCTCTCCTGGTAAGAAAATTACTTCACTATTTTAGATAGTAGAATTTAAACTTCTAAACAGCTTCCTCTGAAGCATATTTTACTGACTGCTGTCTTGAGATACAACTAGGACCAAATATTTCCACTAGTTTCTCTGATATGCACATTTCCAGACTTCTGTGCCAGACACCAACGATTTATCTCTTGTCACCACTGATTTGATGGCAACACCGACCACCGTTAAAGCTGCATCTCTCTGCAAAGCTCACAGAAGTGGAACTTGTAGAAATGTGTGTCCCAAGACTAAAATAACTCCGAGGAGTCCCTGCCATGAACCTTTTCCCAGTGAGCAGTGACTCAGGTTTTTCCACTATCTTGATGACTTACTTTCCACATCACAACAGAAATGATGGGCCCCAAAGGTTTTTGTTTGGTGGTTTGGGTTTTTTTTAACCACTTCCTTTTTCCAGTTTCTTATGACAATTAACATTTTCATTTACAAAAAGAAAATTAGAGCCCCAGAGAAATCAAACATACGTTCGACTAAATACTGCAAATATCAGGAACGATAACAACAACAGTGCTAAGTTATCCTTAAAAAACTTAGGAGGAAAAAAAATGTGGTTTGGGTTTTTTTTTTAATTCATAGAGGAGAAAAGATTTTATCCCATGATGCTAAAAACTATAGCTGCACAAAAGAGGGAATATTTTATTAGCAGATGCCTCAAAAATGAGACTGAACATTCTAATTAGAGAATGTATAATCAGGCAGCAGTGCTATGCTATGGAGGAGTAAACTGTTTGCAGGGAATCTAACTAGCCTCTTCGTATGAGAGTTCCTATAATTCCATACCACAGCTATTCACTTTTTATCATCATCCATGGTCAAATTATCCAAGGACTTCCTTATAAAGCAGTGAATGCCAAAGCATTTAACTTGCAGGACGTTCTGGTTAGAGATAGTTGAGGGCAGAGTGGGTTACATGCATTTGACACATTAAACCACTACTTTAAGCCACATCAAATCATGACTTGCTCTTGCCGCCAAACCACAGAAGCAGAATTTACTCCAGAAGGGTCAAGAGAGTGCAGCCTCATACCATTGGCCCTATATTGACCCTCATATTCTACCTTTTGATTCTAGTAGAAAGCCGGAGTTTTTTAGAAGTCAATTAATAAATTACCACATGGAGAAAGCCGAAGACATCAAAGTCAACATCTCAAGGCCTTGCTGTAACAGGACATGTGTTAAGTCAGCATCTCCAATGACCCCAGAAAGTTAACCGTGTTCCTCTCTCACTTGCCCTCCATTACGAAGCAAGGCAAAAGAAAAATTAAATAAAAAATAAATAAGATCACTAACCTGGTCTAAGATTTGCTGCCTGGCACTAAATGTTGGGTTTGCGCTGGGTAAAGAGTTATGCAGTAATAATAAATATAATAATAATACTCTGCACATGACCTTCCTTCAGCAAACAAAAACTAGATAGGGAAACTCTCGGAACTTTGTGTTGTATTGCATTTTACTGCATTAAGGATGTGGAAAGTGAATACTCTAAACATCCTTCAAATTTTTACTGAAATATATTGTGCTGCAATAACTGCTTATCAATGTTGTTCATGTCATTAGCCACAACAATCTCTTGCACTACTTGACATAATCAAGGCCCTTTTCTCACTGCTGCAGTAAATAATACACATTTTTCAGTTTGATATTTTTCCTGGATAGGAGTTGACATGACTGACTCACATGAAAGCTAAATATGTCAAGAATAAGCACTGAAATGCATATTCAAATCTTCAAGATTTTAACAAAGCCACAGCAAGCTACAGCGTCTGCATAACAGAGAGGGCACAAAGTGCTGACGATAAAAGCCTGAGGAAAGTTAAAGTAACAAAACACAGGCACTTAACTAAGAATGTCCTTCCTTGAGGACACCGAATAGAATAATACACCAAAAAGTGGAGAGAGAGGAAAAATAAAAAAGAAGCAAAACTTCTATGCAGGGGCTCATATTCTCCCAAGATCTATTCTGATGTCTCTATTGATACTTGTCTTACTTTGCCTGAATTGAGGAATACAAAGAGATTTGTTATCAGCAAAGCTGACCTCATTTCCACAAAGGCATCAGGAATCTCAGGTCCTCTGCATTTTGCAAGCAAAAATATTAAGCTAAAATATATCTGCAGAAAAGGAGTCGCGGATATGGGCAACTAAGACCCTCCAGGGTGAAAACTGTTTGTAATCGGACACTGCTATGCAGTGGTTTACACCATGCAGCACTGGACAGTCAGGCACCCAATGAACCCAAACTCTTCCAGGCAGCTTGGCTCCAAGTGATTATTGAAGAATGCTGGAGACCTGCAGCCAAACAAACTGGAATATCCTTAGAGGAAGGATAGAGCAGTTAAGTGCACCACCAGATACATGAAAGGACTCAGAGATACAAGGGCATAGCAAAAACCCCCACCCTCGAGAAAAAAGCAATTCCATTTTCAGCTACAAATACGCTATAGGAAAACCCAAACCAAGGGAATTTCAGTGATTACATGCACATGGTCTACAGAGTACTCCAGAAATGTGATCAATACACCTTATGTTGCACTAAAAGAAACCAATAGACAAACCTGTGGTCTTAAAGAGTACATGAATTATGATTGCCAGAGCCTCTACTAAGGAGCAGAGTCTGAGGAATCGAATTCCTTCTGTAGGGTGGTCAGACAAGCAAATGCCTCAACAGCATTATCAATTTAAAAAGCAGTTCCATGGACTAGAGAGGATTTTGTTTAATGCCAGAGGAATGTGGAGTCCTTAGATGTTGGAGAGGAACAAGTTATAAAGGATACAGAGGTTATTCATGGACTTAGGAAAAGGGCCAAATATATTTTATACAAGTCCTTAGATGAACAGAAATACTGAGGAAACTGTTAAGGCTGTCATGTATGACAAAACCACAGATCAAGTCAAGGAAAAGGGTCCATTTCAGTATCAGAAGAAAAAACCCCAGAGAGGGGGGAAATGCCCAAGACCTTTTTTCAGACTGTGCAAGCAAATCTACTCACTATTGTTAATAACAGTATGATTTAAGAAGACACTGGACTTATGACTTATTCTCACTAGACATCACACACCTCATGGCCCTCAGTTTGTCCGGCGTTCATGCAAGCAGTTCTGAGTCACATATGGAATTATTTACATGAATTTAGTATTACTTATTATTAAATTATAATTCATTTATAATAATTTAGGCTACCTAGTGAAGCACAGATGGTTTACCCGCTGACAATCTCATCCAACAGAAAACAGAGGACAATGTCCTCAGTAACTGAAGTCACAGTACCTCAGACCTCATAGTTGTATGAAGATACAGGAAAAGCATAAAAATGCTTTTGGGTCTCAGGGTTTGCTCACTGGTCCCTGACAACGTATTTTCACCATCAGAAGCAAGTAGCTGTTTCATAGGAGAATGTACCAGTCAAACGGATACTTTGGAGGGATAAAGGCAACACCTTTCAGAACTCCTTAAGCAATGGGCGGTAGGAAGCAGGGACCTGGCCGCTGGGCTCTGGGACCATATCAACTCTCCAAGGCAAAATACAACCAGAATACAAAGGTCTTTAACAGCTAAGCTGCAGAAAACTATGCAGAATACACAGAAAACCTCAGAAAACTGCTAAGTAGCAGATTGTTCACAGACTTGTAAAATGCTTTATCATGATTGCTGCTTTAGCACTAACTGTTTCATAATTTTGCATTATTATTTTTCTTACTAATCCTTCTGACAGAGGGCAGAAAGAGGAACAGTCTCACCAAACCGTTTGGAAATAGCTGTTGAGTGCACAGGCTGTAGCTGCACAAAACCAAAGAGCTGGAAGCTGACCTCTGCCAGAGGGTTTGGCTCAGAATGGCTACACAAAAGATGGGTTTTAGGTTGTTCACCTGTGAAACTAGGCTGCTTCTTTTTCTTTCATTTCCTACATTGTATATAGCTGTGCTGGAAAGGACCTGAACTTTCAGAATATCATGGGAAGAGGCACTCGCACAACTCGACTGCTGTTCCTGCTGGATCCAAACTTTATAGTCTGAACTTTCAGGAATAAGAAGTAAGACAACACGAGAGAAATTAAAAACACCCACCAGAAGGAAGAACAGGAGAAGAACAGGAGATGCAGTAACAAGCATGCAGTTAAAAACCAGTCACTTTGAACTAACAGCTTTATGTCTTGTCTAAATTTAAAGAGCCACCCACAAGAAGGCCAAGTGAGAAAGAGGACTTCCAAAAACAGAAAAAAACCCGCCAAAACCCTAGTACCATTAAATCCCACCTAGCCTCTCTAAATATGGGAACATTAACAGCAATCAAAGCAATCACAGCAGAATCCTCTCCTGGGACTGCTGCTGTGTCCTGGACAGGAGAGCTTTGCATCAGCGTCGTTATGCTTAAGTAGCTGGAGCATATCCAAAGGCCACAGTAAACTTCAAACTGATTTTGCAGACATATAAATGAAGGTCAAGGCTGAATTCTCAGCCACTGTCTCTAGCCACCCATGGATCACAGTCCCTCGAGACAAGAGATGAAGCAGGCACAGTGGTTGTGACACAGCCTCATATACTGGCATGAGTAGGCACTATTTCCAAAATAAATATGCAGGAAGGAATCCTGTTACCAGAAGAACTATGAGGAAACAGTTTCAAAAGTGACTTCGGAAGGTAATTCTGTGTCACATGGACTCCAAAATCTCTTGGAAAATGTTACTTCACATCTGTTTCTGCAGATGTGTCTGACAGCAGCTCTTCCCAGAGCCAGCACTATCTCTGCTTTCAGGGACAGAAAAAAACATTTACAATGCCAGATTTCTGGAGACTACTTCCCTACACAAAGGGGCATGAGGCTTGCTCAGGCACTCTCCACATATGCCCAGGCTGTGTTGAACTCACTATAATTCCCTCCCATCTGAGCAAGCCAGAAGGCCATTCATGGAAGCCATCCATGTCACAAAAACAACAACTTGCAGGAGAAAGGAGATGGTGTGTACCCACATCTCAGCCCACTGTGAATACAGGCATGGGTGAAATCAGACACTTGAACCCAAGGGCTGTGAAGATGATGGGGGGACTGGAGCTTCTCTCCTTTGAGGAAAGACTGAGAACCCTGGGGCTGTTTAGCCTGGGGAAGAGAAGACT
Source organism: Actenoides lindsayi (assembly GCA_025331215.1). Classification (NCBI taxonomy): domain Eukaryota; kingdom Metazoa; phylum Chordata; class Aves; order Coraciiformes; family Alcedinidae; genus Actenoides; species Actenoides lindsayi. The sequence continues at coordinate 9,959 of WTSP01009152.1, forward strand.
GAGAGATCTGATCAGTGCTTACCAATATCCAAAGGGCAGGTGTCAAGAGGATGGGGCCAGGCTCTTTTCAGTGGTGCCCAGTGACAGGACAAGGGGCAACGGGCACAAACTGGAACACAAGAAGTTCCATCTGAACACGAGGAAAAACTTGTCTTCTCCCATTCCAGGACATTTCCATTTCTACAATTGCACTATTTTCATCATTTTTGTTGTTGTAAACCCAGTACTCCAGTTTCTAAATTGTTGTAGCTACTTGGAAGTGAAATAACCAAGACCGTGAAAGAAAAGGGAAGAACAAAGTAATTGTTTAGCATGAGACTCATGTAAAAGATTGCCAACTAATTAACAGCAGGAAGGATAGAGAGAAACAATTTCCTAGACACTCAATTTGCATCTGTAATAACCCACTATATATGCTGTAACCCCACAGATACCATGAAGACACTTTAAATTGCAAATACTTGACTCTATTTACTTTCTTGTCCTTCTGTTCTACAAATGTATTTGTAAAAGAGATTTTTTAATTACATAACATTGCTTTCAAACAACTTTTAGTTATTCATTCATGAGTATATTATACCACAAAACAGTAGCTGTACAAAAAGCTTTCAGTTCATAGAATAATTAGGTTGGAAAAGACGTTTAAGATCATCAAGTCCAACCATTAGCCCAGCACTACCAGGCCACCACTAAACCATGTCCCTCAGCACCACATCTACACAACTTTTAAATCCCTCCAGGGACAGGGACTGAACCACTGCCCTGGACAGCCTGGACCAGGCCTTGACAACCCTTTCAGGGAAGATATTTTTCCCAATATCCAACCTAAACCTCCCCTGGCACAACTTAAGGCTGTTTCTTTTTATCCTACCATTTATTCCTTAGGAGAAGAGACAACCCCCACCTGGCTCCAACCTCTTTTCACATAGCTGTCAAGAGCAAGAATGTCTCTCTCTCATTCATCCTTCAGAAACACAGCCTGTATTATTTCCATTTTGTGCACAGTGGTCAGGTAATATTACTGGCCAAAGCAAGCAGTACAGAGAGCAACAGGAGAGTTGAGGCAGTCTGTGGTTTACAGGCCACATAGGAATAAAGAGGAAAGCTAGGAGATTCCCTTCTGCTTAAGGGCTCACAGACTGAAGAAACGCATCACTCAGACACAACTGATGTATCTCGAGACTTCATAGCTGGAGCAACGTGCCACTAAGCTTGCAATTCATCATATCAAATGTGAAACAAGAAAGCAAATTTGAGAATTTTCAAAATTCTGATACATTTCACAGGTTGTCCTGGTTTGAGTGAGAACAGAACTAATTCTATTCAGTGAATTTACTTTTCAGCTCAGTTCTTCTAACTGCACTGTCTGAAGCTAGCAGCCTGTTTTCACAGGCAGTGTCTGCTGCTAGCAGTGATAACAGCCCATGGTTAGAGTTAGTACCAAGGGTTGGTGTGCAGACCAAGGCCACTGCTGGATCTTGTGTGCCACGTTGAGGGGTGCAGAAAGTGAAAGGCCACACCTGCAGGGAGGAGCAGACAGGACAGGTGATCTTAAACTGACTGAGGGATTCCATCCTATATATGTCATATTTGGTATAAAGCTGAGGGATCAGGAGGGTCAAGCCCCTGCACAGCTCAGCTCTTCCAGCTTCTTCCTCACTTCTCCAATGGCCAGCATCCAAGGGGCACTCTGTCTGTCCTGACTTCGATCCCGATCTGTGTGTTCCTGAATCTGGTACCAGAATCCAGCTCCTGAACACAGCTCCCCTCTGCTGCTGGGCCCAGTCTGGGACTCTCCCGGTGCCTGCTCCGCAGCATCAGTGGTGACAGTGATGTAACTGCCATCGGGGGTGTGGGTTTGGGTTCAATACTGGTTTTGTATATATTCCATTATTATTATTTTAATTTTCATTAAAGCTCTTCTAGTTTCCTTTCCTAATCAATAAGGGTGTCTCCCTTATTCCCTTTCTTTTCTCCTTTGGGGAAGGAGGGGGGTTAACAGAGAGAGCCTGTTGTAGGTCTAAAGGGCTGCCCTGACCCTAAATCATGACAGATTGTCTAAATTTTATAGGAACTACAAGGTGATTCCTTCAATGACTGTGCACACTACTTCTGACACTGTCCTCACAGATCTCTTGGCATCAGTGGTAGTGTTAAAAAAAATCTCCAGCAGGTGAAAAACACCAGTGAGTATCACAGGCTTGTCTTGAACAATTCCAAAGGCATTTCAAACCACCATTATTGTCAGGAAGTGAATACAGTATCAAACACTAAAGACCACTAAAACTATTAAGGGCACTTCCCCAGAGGAAGAAAGAAATGCATCTTTAAACCTTCTTCATTATATATTAAAATCAGTGGTTTCTCAGCTGGAGAAAAGATTAAAGCAAGCAAGAAACACCTGACTTATTATTTAGTGATTTCCACAGTGTGCACCAGCCATGCTAATAACCAGAAGACAAGAGCCTTGAACATTGCCATTGCTGATCTTAAAAATTAATGAGACAGTCTATAGCTATGAGAGAAATATGGAGAAGTTGTTTCCCCGGTCACTGCCTGTATACTCCAATTCCCAGTATGAGCCGTACAGCCACTGAAGTAATTTTGTTATTTAAATGTTGACTAACAGAATTGCACAGTTTTGCTTTTACTCATATCTATGGCTTTCTTAATGGTATAGAAGGAGTTGGTGTATCTGTGTGCAGGGGAAAAACTGGGCAATTTAACTTTTAAGAGATTAATGGTCTATTTAATGACTAAATTAATAATAATAATAAAAGCCAGTTAATATCTGATTAAGTGCTTTCAGGTAATTCTTGTAACAAATATCCCCTAGCCATAAGCCTCAGTTTGTCTGTAAAGTTCCCACTGAAGCGAATGAAGTCCAGGAACAGCGCCTAGGACTCACTCAAGGGATGAGTTTTACATCATATGGAGTATCTGTACCTCATTTGTGCTCCCACATTCCACCCAACCTAGAGAAAAACCGACAAGCTAACCAGTTAATTTCAAACAGCAGCTCAAGTGAGGAGATGAGTCTCTGTTAAATGAATAGGGCATTTACATCACTATTTGTTTATGGCAGCACCTACGGTCTGACTCATTCCCTAGACCTCCAAGGTCTAGGTTGACTTTGAGACACAGAATGTCAAGGTACTTCTGAATTTAATTTCTCAAATTACACAGCAGAAAACTTGAAAAAGGATGACTGAGTTTAAGGCCACACAGGTTAGAGTCACCTATCCCCTTAACAGGCAAATACTAATTTTCACCTTTTTCTGTATGATGCGAGTTACAAAATAAAGAGTGCAGGTTTTATACACACAAGCAACAGGATTTAGCAAAGGCTGTTCCTATCTTTCAGAGATGATAATTCCCAGACATATGTTTTCACCTCTCTTCCTTCTGCGATCTGGATATATCTTTCAAGGAATATGTCTTTGAGTCAAATTCTAAAAACACTCCAACTGGAACACCGCCACAGTTATTTTTAGGGATGGTCTGGTAACTCAAAGTCAGCACTTAAGCTGTATAATCACAATGACAACATGGCTGTTGTAAAAAGGGTGTAGTTTAAGGATGGAAGAATAGAAAACATACTTTTCTTCTTTGTTTGGTTTTTTTGTTGTTGTTGTTGTTTTGTGTTTGTTGTTTTTTGTTTGGTTTTGTTTTGGATTTGTGTTTTTGTTATTTTGTTTGGGTTTTATTTGTTTTGGGTTGTTTGTTTATGTTTGTTTTTGTTTTTCTTATTCTGTGAAAAAGCAATGAGTATGTTATGAGTATGTCCCACCACTTCCCTGGGCAGCCTGGTCCAGGGCTTGAAAACCCCTGCAGGGAAGAAGTTTTTCCTCACATCCAACCTAAACCTCCCCAGGCACAACTTGAGGCCATTTCCTCTTGTCCTGTTGCTTATTTCCTGGGGAAAGAGACCAACCCCACCTAGCTCCAACCTCCTTTCAAGGAGTTATCAAGAGTGAGAAAGTCTCCCCCAAGCATCCTTTTCTCTAGGCTAAACAACCCCAGGTCCCTATCAGGTGTTCCTCACAAGACTTGTGCTCTAGACCATTCACCAGCTTTGTTGCCCTTCTATGGCAATGCAATCCCCTGTTAACTCCTTAATCCATAAGGTCTCAACATTTTGCTTCAATCATCAGCACAGCATCTTCCCACAGGACCAGGGATATCTGAGCACATCTGTCACAACTTTAACTACCTTCCTTTAGAAAAGTCAGAGCTTCAATACCTTCAGATTGAGCTTGAAACTAAGAGGGTATCCTCAGGATTTACTTTGAAGATTTAGGTCGGATTTGTGGAAGCACAAACCAAAGCACTAGATGGTGGTTTTAAGAGCTTAAGTCTTTCTGCATCTCAGGAGGAACAAGGACTGGGCTTTCAGAGAATTTAATGCAGATGTGCAGTTAACCTTTAAAAAATTTGATACAAGGCTAGTAATTTTGCAGCATCCTTCCCACTTTTGGCAGAAGCAGTCCTCAAAAAAGAGAGCCAACAGGACATTTCCATCTCTTAAGAAAAGGCACTTGATGAAAAAATGTAACAAAATCAAGTACCTTCTCTCTTCTGTTCATTTTGACTGAGTGGAGATGTGCAGCTTCAAGTAATCTGGATCTTACAGAGGGAGACTTTGGCAGAACAACACAACTTTTTTTATTGCCCTTTTTGAGAAAAGGGTCAAAGAACAGTCTCAATTTCTGAAGATAGATGAGGAGATTTGCATTCATCCAAAATGCTCTTTTCCCCACTGCCACAGATTGCAGAATACATTCATCAAGGCTAATTTTCATTTTGCAGCATTTTTTTGCCTATTTGTGTTTGCTAGAACAATAGCAATAATGTGACAATTAGCATCTGAAAGAACTGTACTGCACATTAATTTGCTGCGTAATAGAGCCTAGGTCACTTATTAGTCATTACTGTAATGGAAGTTTCAGGCATTTCTTACCTTCTCTTTTTTTTTTTTTTCATTTTTTTTATTAACTCTAAGGAGATGTGTACCTGCTTTAAGCACCTCTAAGCACAAACCTTTGCAAACATTACTGGAAGCTTAATGTACAGTCTGAAGTTAGATCTGAATTCCTAATTAATTTTTTGTACTGCGGTCTCTCTTATATCCCTATCTTGCCTTTGTGACGGGTCACAACTGTATCTTCTGAAACAAGCAGAATCCAAATATGCCCTTTGATATTTTCTGTTAAGCGTCAGCTTTTTAAAATAGTTTTGTCAATATTTTGGTTCTCGGAAGAGACTAAGAGGCTTATCTTGCCTCTCTCACAAACCCAGACAATGAATATCCTAGCATCTGTTAAGAGTCTGTCTACCAGGCTTACCTTCTATAATCAACCAGCATAACTCACTCAGCAACCAAGAGGTTTTTTTTTTCTATTTTTTTTTTCAAACCTCATGCTTCTTGATCTTAATACATTTTGAAATTAATCTGCAGGAGATAAAGCTATCTTCACCTGGCATCATTATCTGAGACTCAAACCTTTCCCTTGAAGAACTGCATTTTCAGTTCCACTGTCCCACTCCTGGAGTATGGCTCAGTATAAGCTTTCCAGCTGTAAATCACAGCCAAGGATTATTGTCAACACTACTGTACCTTTACAGTTAACAAAGCAGAGCCAACTGGTCCTCCAAGGTCTTACAGAAGGTTGCAGAAGTTCTCCTGCAGAGGTCAGGTCAACCTTTCATGTTTGTAAAGAAGTAATTTGTTTTCTATGCTGTTTATTCTTTCCACTGAGGATCCAGGGTATGACAGTTTTCAGAAACAGAAAATAATTGCCTTGCCTTCTTGCTGAAGGTTTCAGCAGGCTCTGGCTATGTGGACTGTGATGGCTTCCTTCCCAGAGCCACGCTTTTTACCATTTGGCAACCAGAAGAGAGCTGCAGGACTGGAGGGTTACAAGAACCATTCACACATCACTGAGCAACAGGCCTCTATAAAGAAAAGGACTTGGGGAATGGATGGGGATCTGGTTTTTATCTCTCTGTAAAATAGAGAAACTGGTTCTCAAAGAGAAGCAAATGGAGAAAAGTGGAGAGATAATTAAAGGGAGGCAAATAGGAAGGAGAAAAATAGACTAAACATCAAAAATCTTATTAGTACATTGTGAAATAGGACAGAGTTTGTGCAGAACTTTAATCAAGATGAATGTTTTTTTTCTTCACAACAAACCTGATACTCAGTGCTTATTTAAGTGAAGTCACTGGGGGTTTTGGTGTTTTGGGTTTTTTTTTAAACTGAAAATTGTATTGTTTCCATATGAAAATATTTGACACCTATTCCGGAAAACCAGAAACTGAGTAGTGGGGTATTCCAGACTCCTCAGGATACTGCATTTCAGAACATTTTTGTGAAAAATCATTTAAGGTTCCATTTAGTTTTGAATCCAAAAATGGGTTCAAATCTAGAATCTGGCCAAAAGATATCCGGGCTTCTTTTTAGTCTGTGTGCCAAGCTCTTGGCTAGCAGACTCCTGGTCCTGGTCCGATAGTGGATCAGGGTGGGACAAGGGCCAGATCCACCAGTTCAGATGTATTGTGGAATCTCAGAGATAACTGACTCAGTTATTTATCAGATAAATAGTATAAGGGGCTCATGGTGACAACTAGATACACGTGCATAACTGCATACATTAATATCTATCTTTATAAGTTTTCTGGTGCAAGACAGATATCCTATGCTACAGATACCGGGTATTTTAGGTCTGGGTCATGATTCTGTATTTTGGACCCTTCCTTAACAATAATAAAAATTAAGAGGAAATTAATAAATATTAAATGTTTTGTGCAGAATCATAGCTGAAGATTATACATACATGGGATCTTGTCCCAGCTAGGGAAAAAGATGATGTCTTAAGGTTCTATTTTTATGATTCAGGAAAGAATATATTTTTCACATTAAAAATGGCAAACTAATAGACTTTGTTGCTATGGGATGTTCTCTCTCAATTTTTCTTCACTATCTTCATTCAGACCGTGGCTTATGCATCTAGCAGTGATTTGGCAAAGTGCTTTAGAGCTCCTATTATTGAGAATCAATTTTCCTTCAGCACCCAAGTAACTACAGTAACAGAAAATTCTCACTTCAATATCTGCTTAGATACAACAGTTGCCCTCAAAATTAGTAATCATGACGAATTTCAAACTGGGATTCTGAAAAATATTTCACTGCTAAATAGCAGCTTTTTTTTTTTTTTGTCCTTTCTTAGTCCCCTTTCCATTCCTTTTCAACAAGCATTAGTACAAGATGGCTCTACTGATTTCTGTAGCACAGGAAGTAGTCATCACACCTACACATGTGAATATTTGGGAAAGAAACAATGTATTTTCTACACCAAGGTGCCTTTGCAGAAACACTACAAGGACTCCCAAATCTTTTTGCAGTGGCCAGAACAGATAAAACTAACTACATCTTTTGGATGTAGGACAAAAAAAGAATAGGTGACACTTCTGTGTCAAGATAAAGTTTAAACTGAAACTAGGTACTGATCCAGTTCATTTTGCTTTAGTCTTTCATATGGTCAATATTTTTTTGTGTTGAAGGAATGTTTTTGGCAAGGTCTGTATGGCCTAGAAAAATCAAAACATGAACAAGTTTCTACGGTTTGCTAACGTCTTTTTACCATGGTCTCACCCCAAGGGATTACATGCTCCAGAATCTTCTTTCCAACTGCTAATTTCAAAAGATACACTCATTTGAACACTCAATAGGAGCATATCATAAGTTCTTTGGCCTACTGCTCAAAAAAACTATATGATGAAGACTTTCAGATATTTCTGCAGTTGACACTGAGATTTAATTTAAATGACTGATAATTAGACTCTAAAAAAAATTCCAAGTGAAATTCATCTTGAATCAGATGAAGAATTCTGTAAAATATGATATTCAGACAGCCTTAACAAGTTCCAAAGGAACAAAGCTTTGGGGGGTGGGAACCACCAAACCACACCAACTGCTTTTCATCCTTGTTTGGATGCAGTCAGCTTCTAACTGCAGAGCCCTGAAAATTCAAGGGACAGGTTTTAAGGAGACATCCAGGGATTTAGCAATGCCACTTTGCCAAGGCTAAATCTCCCAGAACTTCCTGCCTAGTGAGGGCATCAGCTAATGTATGCCATAATTTTATACAGACAGCCCCAGAGTCTCCTGCTGCTGAATTATTTATTAGTAAGACTAGTTGTTTGTCAAGGCAGATAATGGGGAAAATGTTCCCTGGGAAAAGAAAGATAATAGCCATGCTTTTAGTCTAAAAAAGAATCTCACTTTATATATTCAATGATATTTTTACTCCCTGAAGTTGAAAAACATTTAATAGTTGGTCTTAATAAGTTAAAGAGCATTTTAAAGATGGAAAGATCTCAAAAAAATGTATTTAAACTTAGGAATGTTCTGGTTTGGTGAAGAATTGTGAAATTATGTGCTTTTGCAAACCTATTTAAGTGCACCTTTTTACCGAAGAACTAATGACTTTTGTTGATAAAAACCTAATTTTCAGCTTTTGTTTATTGATAGCAATACAAAGGAAAAATAAAGGACATGGGGCATTTCAGTTGCCTCAAAATATAAGGAAAAGAAATACTAGTGAGAAGTCCTGATGCTCATGACCAGGCACCTCTGAAGCAACGTAACCTTCTCCAACAGTTCCCTCAACAAGGTCTCAACACTTGCCCTAGATAAACTCCCAGAGGGACAGTGAAACCCAATGTTGCTTTAGATACCCACCTTTCACTGTACCATAGAGGGCCATCCTGGTATTACCAAGGGAAGGACGCCAAAGTGCAAACCCTGCCTAGGCAGAAATTCTTGTGCGTATCAATCAACGCCTGCGGTAGCTTCCAGCTTATGAATGTAATTTATCATTTGTTCTCTAGTGGCCTGATCTGGTTTTGGATTAAGCCAGTGGAAAAACTCCTGCCAACTTCATTGGCAGCTAAATCAGGTCATAGATGGAAAGATACAGAATTTCTAACAAATTTCAAAAGCACAGGGAAACAAGCAGTCAAAGAAAAGATTATTTCTGACCATCAGTAAAAAGAATACAAAATAGTCTTAATTACCTGTTCAGTCAACACATGTTAAGTCAAAACTAAGCTTCAAGCTTAAGTAGTATATATATTATGACTTAAGTAGCATATCAGGGATAATTATTAGCTACATAAACTTTAAATGATGATGAATACACTTAGAGGCCAGAGCTGGATCTGCGATGAACCACAGCGTTACCAAGTGTAGTTTTGCTTTGCTTCTGTCTGTCCATATCACCAAAACACAGTTACAACAACATTGAAAGCAGAAAGCATCAATAAACTTTCCATTGGGCTCAGACAGAACACACAAAGAGAGCTCTACTAATGCAGATTTAGAAGAAAATGTCCCCAGGGAAAAAAAGGCAGGGGAGTGGGGATGGGACACAGAATGTCATCATCCTACACCTACTCAATGCCTATCCCTCAGGCACTAGCACTTTTATCAGTTGCCTGAGGCAGGACACTTACAGAAGCCAACAAGAAATAACATGAAATATTAAATGGTGATTCCTGCTATGGCAGACAGGAGACCTTGGTTGATTCTGAGATGACCTTATAGTGGCCTTCCAGTACTTAAAGGAGACCTACAGGAAAGACGGGGAGCTACTCGTTATCAGAGTGCAGTGATAGGATGCGGGGTAACCGTTTCAAACTGAAAAAGGATAGATTTAGATTAGACATCAGGCAGAAATTCTTTACTGTGAGGGTTGTCCAGAGAGGTTGTGAATGCTTCATCCCTGAAAGTGTTCAACGAGGCTGGATGGGGCTTGAAGCAACCTGGTCTAGTGGGAGGTGTCCCTGCCCCTGGCAGGGGGGTTGGAACTAGATGATCTTTAAGGTCCCTTCCAATCCAAACCATCCTATGATAAGAATCTCTGGCTCTCCAATGGGGCAGGAAAAGGAACCCTTGACATCCCCCTTTCTACTTTCCCTGCTCCTCCTCCACACTATTGAGAGGCTGCAACTACCTCTGATGTATCCTTTACACATTGGCTAATAAGTACCATTTTCAACTGGAAAAGAGTCTTACTACATGTTGATCTGTAGACTGAGCAGCAGCCTTTGAAAATACACTTGTACAATATCTAGAGTGTAATAACTGAAGAAGAAATGTAGCTGTTTAAAAAGGCTATAACAGAACAACCAATTTACTTATTAATCTATTCTTGGAAATAGAGAAGTACCATCACGGCTTATGCTTTCCAGATGACTGCTCTAATCAGGCCCTGTAAGTCAGGAAGAGCTCAGTTTTTCCCTGTGATCTTTATATTCTTCATTAAGCTGACAATCAGCATGAATTAATCAAGCCTTAATCTGTTCATTCTAGGAGAAAAGATATTTCATATAGAAGATTTTCCATTTTCTCTAGAGTTGCTAATTCATCCACATTAGGCCTCAAGAGCTGGAGGAGCTGCACAAAAAGCTCTCTGCTTCCACTCACGCAAATCCTCCCCAGACCTGACAGCCGTTTGCTATGCCACACACAAGTCAAGTTCAGCAAGGTCCCTGGCATAAGCTTCACTTCCAGAACATGAACTATCTCATTAAAACCAGTGCTTTACCATAACCTCGGAGACTGAGACAATCCCCATTTGTCTTTCTCCTCATCACCCAGAAATCATAACATACTGATTTAGGAAAGGAAGTCCCTGACCACAGTCATGAGGGAGAATACTCGGGGAGGAGGAAAAGAAATAGGGTGGGTGGAAAGATCTTCTCTCCCTCATGGGATCTCCAAACCTCCAGCAAGCAGGAATTTAGGGGTTTCCTAAAAGAGCGGCTGCAACCAGAACATCATGTTTAATAGCATCTGATAAAGATGTGAACAGCTCTGCAAGGTCCCTCTTCTACTAATAACAGTAAGTTCTAAGAAACGCTATTTTCTTTAATTCAACATTCCACTTCTAGCAATAACTACATATTTTGATTATTTTTGGGGGGTGTGTGTGTGTGGCCTGAGTTTGCTCTCTTCTGACTGCACTAGCAAAAACTGCAACCATTTGGATCTGATAGCATCTGCATGTTACCCCTAATATATGAAGCTGACATTCTACAATCATAAAAGTTATTTCGACCACAGATGACCCTTCAACTCTTATTTTCCCCAGCCAATGATGCCTGTGGTATTGCAACTCACAAGACTTTCAAACAGAGAAACCTGCAAGACTCTGTGTAGCTACTAGAGCATGCCCAACAGAGATACAAAATTCAGGGCTTTTTTTTTTTTTTTTTTAAGCTTTTAGGGAATTACAGCCTAGAAAAAAACACATAGACCATTTGCAGAGGCTGCTGCAAATACCAATGCATACGTCAAATTCCTCCCTTCCTACAGCTTGCCACTGTTTGTGTTCAGAGGACAGCATCAGCGCTCTCTTGCCTCTAAAATAAACGCGAGGAATTTAGGAAGTAAAGAGCGGATTAAGAGATAAGTTGTTTCCAATTGCATTTTCTGTTTTGCCAATAGAGCCAGATTTTCTTCTTGGGGAAAAAAAGAAAAAAATCCAAGGCGTAATTGAGGAGCAGGTGGATTGCGTGTGTTTGCCTCAGACATATAGCCTACCATACATATGCTGGGTGAATATTCTATAGCGCTCAGCTTGCACAGGCTGCTTTCATTAACCCAGTGTTCCACTTTTATTATCTGCCTAAAAATAACAGTGTGAAATAATTGTCAGATTTCTCAAAGAAAAAACACAGAGCAATTCTCCTAACTGAGCCAGCTATTTTTCTTGCACTTACCTTTCAGAGGTGCTGGCTGCCTCTGAGCCCAGCCCGTATTAACATTTTTATGAATCAATTTTACATGGAAAGCACCCAAGCATTACAAGTGGCTCTTCTTTAGGTTTTCAGGGAATTTACATTTCAGTCACTAGCTACCCTGCATGCAAAACACCTTTGAATCACTAAATGTGTGATTACATCTTTCCACAGGCCTTCCTCTAATGGGAAATCAGTGTTCCATTTACAGCAGAGGGGCTGAAAGAGTTTAAAATTTAAAGAGCTTTCATGATTCACCTCACAATAACACAAACAAAACACAAGTTCTAACTTTCCAGCACCTTCTTGATCTACAGTGCTAACATACCCAAAAATTACCTGTTGGGCAAATTACAAGGAAAGGTGCCTTCCCAAGATCTTCTGAAGATACAAGGGAAAAATAAAAGTAATTTTTTCAGCAAGAACCAGATTGTAACAGACTTGTGGGCAAGCAAACAAACATGTGCATGGGTGGGTGGTGTGCAGGGAAGGAGGAGGTAGGGAGCAAGTTTTGAAACCCTACCACTTGTCCTTTGCCTTGCAAGGCCTGCATAAGGACCTTTTGTAATTCCACTTTCATCACATGTGTGAAGGAAGAAGAAAGGAAAGAGGCTTATATCTGTGCATCACTCTTAACTATTATGGTATTTAAGAGTCTTCATATGAAGGAATAAGTACCATCTGTACTCCATTTCTTAGAACTTGAAGTAAAACCCCTGCAGAAAGATCTTTTTTCAGAACAAAACCACTTACATTTTCAAGGGCAGCGAATAAGAAGATACCTGTAAGCAAGCAGATAACACAGCCACAGAGATAGCCTTGGGCTGGCAGCTTCCACGGTAGAAGAGGCCTGACACACTGCTGGTGAGAGTGAGATCAGAAAGGCTGAGGCATACCCTTCCTCCCATTTTACTCATTCCATCAATGCCAGCACCAGCTGTGCTCTATCGCTTGTTTTGTCAGACCTTGATTTGTTTTTCCTGTGTCCTCATTTACACACCCACACAGAGCCCAACTCAACTTTTGCTTTTTGCTGGGGGCTAAAGTGAGATAGTTATGCTGAAATCTAAGCCATTCTCCATCATATCTGTAAAGTCCTGTCAGCCAGCTGAAGTTCCCAGTGACCAGAAAAAGGGAAACACTGCACCTATTTTTAAAAAAGATACAAAGGAGGATCCTGGGAGCTACTGACCTGTCAGCCTCACCTCTGTGCCTGGCATGATCATGGAACAGATTCTCCTAGAAGCTGTGCTAAGGACATGGAGATGCTTCCAGACAGCCATCATGGCTTCACCAAGGGCAGGTCCTGCCTGACCAACCTAGTGGCCTTCTGTGATGGGGTGACTACCTCAGTGGACACTTTGTATGCAGGTGAATGGACTCCTTACTCTCCATGTACATTTGGATTTTACTACCTTTTTTCAGAGTTGTACTATCAGCTGTTTACTTCACACTTGGAGACCATTTTCCCCTCAGCTAACTGGACTCATTCAGAGCTCCTACCATCTTTCACTATCAGACTGAAATTCCCTGATTATTATCACTAGAAAGCTGTCAGTGAACCTGCTTTTTAAATAGACAAGATACCACCACTTATTTTCCTGTTTTCTTTCCCTGTTACTGTGTATGCAGGAGTGGAATAGGCTAGTGGGGAATGATTAAATACAGATGGTTTTCAACAAGGGGATGATAATGGGAGAGTGTATCCAGGATGGGAGAAATACAGATTTGATATCTTAGCTGTTACAGCTGAAGTCTAGGTCCAAAACACAAAAGTCACATTTGCTTGTGCAAGAAATAAAAGGATGCTTTCTGGTAAGGAACTGCTACCTTGAACAGCCTAAGGGATTTCTGAGAGATTTTATTTCTGATGATTTGTTAGATCTGTTTCTCATGTAACAATAGACAGAAGTTGAGTAAAATCTGTCAGGCTTATTCTTCACTATCTTACATCAACTCTATGCTAACACAGCACAGCAATTTCCCACCCAGCACAGAAACTGAGAATTAGATACTCTCCATTAAACTCAGCTGAAGCTTCTGATTTTTACTGTTACACAGACTTGTAACTCCCGTGATCCCATTTCAGTGAACAGCTTTTTTTCCCCAAAACCAATTTAATCTATATTCTCATACCCAGAAATATACACAACAGTTTTTACCTAGTGCAGATTCTCCCACATTTTTATAAGGCTAAATAGTTCCCACTGTAGTTACAAGAACCTATTATTCTTCTATTTCCTTCCACCACTCAGTGCGCTTTTGTTTTCCCAGCTTTGTGTGTAGCTTAAAGGCTGTAACACTGCTAGAAACCCAAGGAAAATTCTCAAACATAAGATTCCCCAAATCGACTTTAATGGAACTGGACTGTAAAGCAGCACAGTGAACATATGCCTAAGACCCACCTATACTTCTGTGTAGACTCAGCGCCACAGCAACAGAATGGTTTTTCATCTGTCTTTCACCATGGGAAACGTAATTTTGTTACAAATGTCACATTTTAAATCTCAAAAGCAAGCAAATCCATGGGAGAAATCAAGATGTGAAAAAAGCGGTTATTTAACATAGTTCACAAAAGTCACTTCAGAAAAACAGCAGAGAGAAAATACTCAGAAATGCAACAATTAATGTCATTCTGTAAAAACATCTTTACTGTGTTCCTGGAAAGGCTAGATTACTTTTGATGAAAATTACCTGTCTCTCACATAGCATTTTATTCTTGCAAATATCTGTTCTAGCTTAATGAAAAGGAGAAAGAAACATCAGAATGATAATTGGATGGCACCAATTCCCTTCTCCCCCCATAATTATTGAAACAAAGTTCTTATGTCATGGAGAGGTTTCACAGAGGGTAGTACAGCCCATTAAAGTAATGATCAATATGAGAAAAAGACTTGAATAGGGACAAAGAACAGCAATTTTGACTTATATTGAAGAATGAAATGTTTTGGAATAGCCTAATTATTACTTTTTGGTGTTCTTTTGCTGCTACAGGTCACTAGGCTATGACAAACAGGAAGAACAGCTGTGACATTTGCTAAATCATGAGATTGTTTGGAACCAGCAAGCCCAGGAGAGATGTGAAATTATGCAAATAATGAAAACTTTACACAAAGTAATTTCAGTTGACTCTGTTTTCAGGAAATTCAAATAAAGAAATGTGTTTCCAGGAAATGGAAATAAAGAAAACAGCCCAGCTTTGTTTTAAGCCACGTGCATCTCTCCTCCCAGACTTCGGAAAGCATTGCATGAGTTCCATCAGTCTCAGAACTAACCCACAACCCACACACCATAAAGAAATAAAATACCAAGTTAATTATGTAGCCCAGAGACTTTTTTTTCACAGACCCTTGCCTTCTCAATAAGCTATCAATCGTTTTCTCCAGATGGTGTTGCGTCCCTTCAGTTGCTCCATTGTTTCCTTCGTTATGCAAGTGGTTTCTTGATTAAAATTTGTCAACTGCCTTTCCCCTAAGCACTCTTCAAATTCAAATAATATTTGGAGTTGTTAAATATGTTAAAAAAAAACCCCAAACAACACAAAACCCCCAACAAACCACTTCTAAAGTCACTCACTAAAAATATTAAGTGGAGAATGGAAATATGCATTTTGTCTCTATGTTCTCCCAGAAGACAGATGTAGAAAAGTTTATCAGTAATACGCCAAAGGCCAGATACTTACCTGGAGCAATATAGTTTCACTGTCCCCTGGCTCACTGTTCACTCCATGTCTCTACATGTGTCTACTCTCTGGTCTTAGCATAGCAGGTATTTGAGCTGTCTTTATATTCCAGCTTTTACAGGTAGGCATACAGTTTTCATCCTTAGGTATCCCTAAACCAAGCTGTTTTCAAAGGAAACATTACAATTTGCATTGCAACAGGGGAATATTTTCACAGTGTAACTCAACATAGTTCTCACGGAAGTGTACTGGTGCACCAATAAGAGATAAAACTATAAATATTCTAAAGTTCAAATATTAAAAAGAAAACCCTTGAAATGCAGAGGGTTCTCCAGCTCATATTCAAATTTTCTTCATCTCAAATGCTGGAACAAAATCCTCTCAAGAGAAAGTTTCAAGAAGCATTTGAGTGTGTTATGGTTCTGCTTGGGGAAGAAGTCTCAGGAGGACAGCTCTTATAATATCACATCAGCACTGCCTCTAGTCTTGGCCAGACCATACGAACAGTGACAGCCACGTAGAGACCAGCAGCAATTAAGCCCATTTTGAACATGTGAAAACTCAAGAAGAGACACAGTTGGAAAGTGCACACATTTTTTTTGTTTATCCACTTCAAACCCATCCATTCTCTCTGAGCCTATTTTCACATTCTCCTCTGAAGCAAAGAAGCCACGTCTCTAGAACTTGGCTCTAAAATTCAGAGCTCCAGGAAATCTAAAGGAAAAATGATGCAAATATTTGCTTCAAGACACACTTCAGAGATATTTCATAAGACCTGCGTTTGTAAAACTGGATGAATGAATATATTTTGCTGAGACTCTCTACTTGAAGTTAAAGGAATGGTAATTTCCTTTGTGTTAGTCACTGGGCATAAAATAGAAATATGAAACTCTCTCAAGGTTTTATTATTACTCTACATATCAAGGAATTATAGCTTTTTAAGCAGACTTACTAAATTTACTTATCTTTTCCTGTCTATATGATATATATATAATGCTGCAAGAGTGTCAGAAATAGAGCTTGGCAGGAAGGTAAATATTTTACTTTTCAAATGACAAACGTATGTTTTCGGTTTTTTGTTTTTTTTTTTTCCAAATGCAGCTCCCTTAGTTTGAAGAACATTTTAGTGTGAAATTTTGAGTCCTTAAAATCAGTGGTAAAAGCCTGATTGACTTCTTTCAGTCAGAAGCTCTCTTTTGTCTCCAAGACTTCTGTCAAACACTTTATCTTCAATGTCTTATAAGTGGCCCTAAATTCACCAATTCAAAACCACTTGTTCAGGCAGGTAAGGCTTTTCTCTCATCCCAGGATTCATCCGTGCAGCCTGCATACAGGCTGAAGCCAGGACTTTGATTTTCAAAGGTGGCTACAGACACATTTTTGGCTTTTCAGCAGGGAAGCACAAATCTTTTGTCTGTATTCTGAAGTGGGAAAACAGAACCAAAAGTCCTAAAATGATTACATATGTTCAAAGTCCCCATTTGGTTCTTCTGCATTGTTTTAAACTTGCCAAAACCACAACTTTACGAATGCTTCATTTTCAAGCATGTAGTATTATAACTGTACTACCATATGGTGATCTATCAGCCATGAACAGTGAGAAGACTGGAGGACACAGGAGCTCAGGGAACCTGAAGGGCATGATGTGTGCTACGATACAGCTAGGAGCTTGTGTCTGGAGTTCACTTGTTGGACTCAACTGCAGTTCAGAAAAAGAGATGGAGACATTTACATATTTTATCCCACTTCAGCCCTATTTCTAGAACTATAGGTCACAGTCTATGGTCCTTTTCCCAAAATGACCTTTTGCAGTGTTCCCAGTTTTTGAGGGTGCCCCTATCATGTTAATCTTTTCCCAGAAAGTACTTGTAACATTTCATGATGTGATTTATTTTGGCAGTCAACATGTGCTAGCTCAAATACATTTTGAGGTGTTCTGAGAGGCCTGAACTGGCCTCTTCAGTTCATCTGGTGAAGGTCTGATTTGCTTTGTACTAACTGGTCCAAGTACCAGTAAGACGATGGATGTGCAGAGCTCTTGTCAAAAAGGCCAAGTAATTCAGACTGCACTGAACTCCAACCATGCCATTGGTACTGAAAACAGGGATAACTTAAAAGGAAACATTTATGCAACTTTAAACAGAGGACTGAAAGCTTAAAAGTTTGCAAAGCCTGACCACAGCCTGTGCCTCCAATTTGCACAACAGCTTTAATAAAGGAGGTGAAAACATGGAAGAAAAATGAATCCCAAGATGTGACATGTCGAGATGTCTGACATGTTTGAGTCCTGACATGTTTGTTTCCAGGCAAATTTTCAAAAGCTCCTGTGGATATGCTCTGAAATGTCTAAGATGATAAAGCTGCAACATGAACTAGAATAGCACGCTATGAAAGTCCAACTAGTGTGGAACAGATTAGCCATTTAAATGGAAGAAATGCAACCAGAAGCACATTATTCCAAATGAAAACTTCTGGCAGGATACATACTTGACAAAAATCTATCTAGTGAACCTTTATTTGCATTTTCAAAGGATGTACGTCACCCAGGACCAACAAATGGATTTATTTTACAGTTTCTATGACAAATATTTCTATGACAAAAAGTTTCTATGCCTTTCAGAGCTTCCAGATAAAATGAATGGTAAAAAACCCCTTTGTATGGTAAATTGATTCCCAGTTCTTTATCCCCATCATGCAACATTGCTTCACTCAAAGATGCTTAGTGGTTTAAGCTGTATCATGTCTCTAAATAAATTTTCGTACTGTTTTTGTACAGAACAGTAATCCTAGACCATGAACATCTGAGGCCTTAGTGAAAAGGTTTTTTGCATGTTTTAGATTTGTGTCTGTAGCACAGTCTTAATTTTGATCACAGCACAGACACATGTATTCTCTAGTCTTTACAGACCATCATCCACAAATAACATAATTTTTTTAAGTTTTTCTGATATTCTTGGTGGGCCTCCTTTGGTCGAACTTAAAATTAATAATACAGGATTATAGAAATAGAATTTTTGTTGTTGCTGTTGTAGTCTAAAAAAAAAGAGAAAAACAACCTTTTCTGTAATACTTGTTTCGCCTGTGTCTTTAAACATAGAAAAGCTGGAGATATACAAACACTTCCTCACATATGAAATAGAATCTACAGATTCAGAAGAGAAACAGGGTTATAGAATTCATTTTTCCTCTCATGTGAATGTGATTTTTATTTATGCCTTCTATGGGATCCTATTTAAGTTACTTTGAGCTTCTTATGCATCTGTATTGATCAACTGTAGCTCCCACCGCATTGAAGGAGAGAGAAGCTGTCACATCACTCAGAGAAATACCCTCGTGGTAGTTATTCTTCTTCTGCAGTTGTTGTTCTAGTGCTTCATGATCCTAGTATTTTCTACAGGTCCAGCTTAACAGTTGGACTCATCTTCCCTGCCTTGTACCCCTGTGCCTCTCCTGTGGTGGAAGCTCAAGTATATTTTAGGAGATCTTGGCAGGAACATTAAATGAAGGAAAGAGTTCAGCCAGGAAGTTTTTATAGAAAACCACCACACAAAGAAACTAAGGGGATTGAGTTACGGTTTCTGCATTTTGCTCTTAAGAAAACAGCCAATTTGCTAAGGGGAAGCCTTCTCGCTCCCCTGCATGTTGACACTCTGACACCTCACAATGTTATTTTGCAGACATTTCCCAATGCAGAGTCAAATGTAAATAGGCAAGAATACTTACGTAGGAAGTGAACATTTCACTGATGTTAGCTCTTACATTTTACTATATGCCATAGGACTGTTAGTCAGGACATAAGAACACCAGCCTTGAACAGGTAAAAGATATTGGAGTTTCAGGTCCAAGGCCTCAGTCAAGCAGTATGAACTTGAGTCTCCAGCATCCCAGGTCGCTGCTCTGGCTTTCCCACTGCAAGTATCTTCTGGTCTGAAGAAACTTTCCCCTCACCTCATAAAACAGAAGTGAAAGCACACTCTCCTTCCTACAAGAGATTTGAACTTAGAGAAACTACCTTTTTCCATCCAAACAAAAAGAGTCATAACTAACCTTAGAAAAACAGTCTATTTATATTCTACAGACTTCCTTCTGTTACAATAAATAACAGGGTACTTAAAGACAATCTGTAGTTGCAACAACAGATGGACATATGTGATTTCTTATGGATCTAAAAAAAACCAGATCCCTAATTTATGACCCAACTGTCAGGAAGAAAGCATGTGTGTTTGTGTACGTGTGTGTAAAGACCATCTTTTTTTACAAGGCCAAACAATAAAGCACTGCTGCAAAAGTGTTATCACTACAGCTTATCTAGAATTTGTGTCTTCTCACTGAAATCTCACTACTAAAGTGTAAAATCCAGTACCTATCCCAGGCTTATAAACAGGAATAATGGTGGGGAGCTTGTTATGAATGTTACCTGGCTCCATAACCAGAAAGGAGGTATTTTTTCACCACTATTGCTATGGGCCACTCCTCTGCATTGTTTCACAAAACACTGTCAGGATGCAGCCCTTGGGACACTGCCCTGAAAAACAGTGCTTCAAACGCTCATCCACCAGCAGTGATTGCTGAATTAAGCCAGGCAATAGCAAATAATACCATTAACCGCAAAAGAAAGCCGGTTCCTAATGAAAAATAAGCTTCAGAGTTCTGCAGGGGAAAACACACTCCGCGAATAATGAGATCTTGCAGAGCAGACTGGAAACACACTGTAACCGCCCCATCTGCTGGTGCGGTCTCAGCCTGCACACACAGCCGCTGCAGAAATTTCTAGTTCATGCAGCAGCAGGTAAAAGCGTTTTGGCTTGTGTTTCGGTGACGTACATCATCTGGTTTCACGCATCGTTCAAGAACAGCCCTGGCCAGGTCAGCCCTGGATCAGCAGGTAAGAACGCAGAAGGCCAGACCTTGTTGACTGCCTGATTTGCTCCCAAACCCCTGTGATAATATCTGCTGCTTAATAGTAAGTGATTTCTTCCGTATATCTAAACAACTGTGGCATCTCCAGCTTCTAAGAGATACAGCATTTGGTGAGCATGATGCAAGTAAATGCCAGCAGTTGATCAGCTCCAGCCTTTGTGCCAGCCAAGTCATTCATGACCTATTAGAGATGTACCATGACTACAGTCACTATTGCTCGTAGGAAAATAATTACAATACTAGTAGAATTGTTTAGCTCTTGTAGAACTATTAGCATTTGTTAATAACAAATGCTAAATAAATTTATATGGCATGATAATTGTTATCAAGCATAGAGAGATAGGGGAAGAGTAGTTAAAACCTACCCAACATGCTACCTTGGGAGTAAATGAAGATATTTGAGTGTTTTGTCATTATGTTTGACTTTTTTCAAGTAAAGTGGGAGGAGATGACCCATGTAAGGCCAGGCTCAAAATTCCCCTCTGCTTAATTCTTATCAAAATTCTTTGGCACAAAACCAGCTTTCATTTAGCGTGCTTCCCACAATAGAGGTCCTGCAATGGTAGTTCATGTGCTGCTGATTATATGCACAGGAGATTTATAAGCCAGTTCTTCACTTTTATGTTATGAAGTTCTGAAGTCGGTAGGGAAGTGCTTCTGATTTCAATGGGGTTTGGAGCAGGACCGTCAGAGGACTGGGAGAAACCTAAGACAGAACATTAAGGTGGTGGTGTGCAGGCAAACAGTGGCCCTTTTTAGTCTCTGTGGTCTTCCTGATGAACAAAGGATGGACAAGATGCATTAAAACTGTAACAGTCTGAATTTGCTTCCTATTCTTTCTTCTTTCACAGTATATTCTTGCTATTGTATATTCCCTTAATCCTCCAAGTGCAATAAAACAACATGTGAAACACCATCAAAAATGAAGAAAAAAAGAAGTATCACACAGTGCATCAATGTGGTGACAGAGCTTGTACTTAAGCATGAAGCTGATCTGTGAAGAATTCTGCTGCTTTATAAGAGTGAGAAAATACATTTCAAGATGCCCCTTTCTTACTCTCCAGATTTGTATTCTCTAGCTACACGTGCATAAGTTTAGAAGAAATGCCTATGTTTGAAGACAGCTGGCTAAAGCTTCCAGAAAGGAACATCTCACAAATGAGACCTATTTACATATGAAAAAAGCAATACTGAGAAACAGTTACCACCCTGCACCAAATGCAAACTGAGTTCAGCACTACTTAAAACCACTAGAAATTCTGACTTGAGAGCTATGCCAAGGAATTAAGAGCTTCATCAAATGCATATTGAAATTGATAACAAGGCCTATGTTCGATTGGGCTTTTGATTGGGTCTTATTGGAATTTGATTCCAGAGAATGGATTTTTCCTCTCTGCTGCAGCCCGGCAACACCCCAGACTTTTGTCTTGCAAAAACCTACATTAATCTCAAATTTAAATGTATCTCCTGTCCCAGTTCCCACCCTATATCCTAGATCACATTCAACGCAAAATAAACATCTTCCAGGACTTGAGAGCTCAGCAAAGCTGAACTCAACATATTGAAAAATTCAGTTTGGGTTCCAGAAAAACATTTTCTAAATTCTATTATTGATTCTCTGTCCCCCTACATTAGGAAGTGTATCAGTATTGCATACCTGGCATATCACTGAGTGCATACACACGGCCTCTAAGCAAATTCTAGACTTCTCAAGTTTACTGAGAATCTTCATCCCCCTCTGTACTGACTAGCTTCACCTCATGCTACCTCCAAATTTTCCCCTTCTCTCAGAATCCACTTCCTACTCTGCTTTTGCAACAAATCCTCCCACCAACCCTTCCTCCCTGAGCTCCCACTGCAGTTACACTGGGAGTAGTCAAATGAGTTTATCCACATCTTAGCAGCCTTCCCCTTGCTTTGTGTACATTAACGAAGAGCTTGCAGCAGCAGGTTGGCACTCAGCCAGCTGAGCTCCTCTTCACCACTTCTAGTGACTGCTGCCAAGTTGCCCAAGGGAAGCGGCGATACGTGCCACTTGTGCTAGCTATGGAGAGGCAACAGGAGGTCTTTGAGAAAATTTGATTTGGAGGTTAGCCTGAGGGGAGGGCAGCATTTTGATTTCTGAAGTCACACAGTTCTGAGTTTCAATACTCATGAGAAGAAAACCTGAGCCATTTTATTTCTAAGTGAATGAGATCTCCTCACACTAACATCAGGCCTCTGTGTAGGCATGCAGGTCCCTCAGAGGTGGTGCTTCAAGGCTCAGTCCTGCCCAAAGCAGGGAAGGGAATACCCATCATGGACACTAGATCAATCTGCCAGTCTCTCTGGACTAGTAAAATTTACTTGATTATATAATGTGCTTGACTAATAATTCTGGATTTAGGAGGTTCATCTGCTGTGTAGGAGATTTAGATTCTTCTCTGCTTTGATTCAGACTGGGCGGCTAACACTGAACAGAAATAAAGCAAATCATCCTTAAGGAGAGAGCTTACACTTGTTCTGATAAACAAACCCACATATACATGCAAAATAAAATTGTTCACCCAAGTTACTACTAATAGTGAATGACCAATAGAGAGCACATTGGTCAAGTATGGAATATGGGACTCTGAAGTGGTCATTATCTGCCCTGGGATAAATATGATGGAGCTACCTAGCTGCAGAGTGTTACACTCTCAAAGAGAGCCAGCCTAAGCACCCCATTTTGCAGTACTACCCCGGCTTCAGAGGTGACGTTATCTTCTCAAACCCAGCAGTCATCTGTAGCCCAGGTAATTAAGCCTGCCTGAGAGCAAATGCATTTTCTCTTTTCCTGGTTCTGCGTCATGGTTCACTTGTTACAGCCCATTTTAACAAGCCCATTCAGTTGCATTTAGTCTTTTGAGACGTCAGATAGATTTTTATTCTGGCTACTAGACGTTGCTCACGATCATACATTATGGGCAGTGCCTCACTGACATCTAAGCCACTGCTGTAGCGGTGGCTATTTTGTAATGTAAAAGCCCATCTGTCTGCTGCGATGCGATAAGTACTAAAAATGGTACATTGCAATCCAAGCTACTGTAGCATTATTTGCCAAAAGAGGATTAACAAATGGGAGGGCTGCTGTAAGGAAAGGCTACATAGTTGCACATATTCACTCCAGTGACTCTTAGCATGGGACTCGAGAGTGGCATTTTCACTTTTAAGAGAAATGTCTCTCTGGCGTGTACTGCTGCTACTTCTCTGCCAATTACTGCTCCAATGAACAGAGACCATATGCTTGTAGGTCATGACATTTGATTAAAAATTCTAATACAGAGTCACCTGAGGAAGAAGCGATGTCATTAACATGAGCAAGAAGGAATCAATAGCTGCAGCATCATCTCTCCACAATATTTTATGGGAAAGCGAGGAAAGGAAGTGAAATAAAACAGAAAGGAATTAGAGCAGGAGAATAATGAGTGTAGCTGTCTTGAGATAGCTCCCCAGAGAGGAGGCAACTGATGGCTTTTTCTCAGATGGGCTGTTCCCCTCCTCTGGTTCAGTAGGCACTGTATCACTGAAGTAGCTGAATCCCTGCAAAGAGGAAGACTACATCCATGGGCAAGCCTAGGGACATCCAGACAGAAACATTTGCAGCCTCACAACCTGAAGCTCAGAAGTCTATAAACACAATTCTACTCATGGGAGACATTGAGAACATCATGATAGTCTTTGGAGGGGTTGGGACTGATGTACAGACACACTGCTAGCTCATGATCTGATCTTCTAGTTTTAACAACTCAGCTTCAACAGCTCAATGAGCTAAAGAAATAAATAGAAGAACAGTAATTACCATCACCTTTATGTAGCAGGTTCTTTATTACAGACCAGAAGGCACAATTTTACTAACAGGTGTTCATCCAGATACTGACAAAGGCAAATGGGAGACAGACAAAAGCAAGTATCTAAGGCTACAATGGGTCTGCGAAACTCCAGAAAAGCTACCTTTGTTTTGCTCCAGCATTCTCACATTCACTATGGAATACTTAGGTATTTGGATCAATGTATCACACCCAAATCACTGTAGTATCTTATTTTCTGCAAGGTATGACCATTTGAAGGAGCTGGGTCTGTTTAGTTTGAAGAAGAGGAGGATGAGGCGAGACCTTATTACTCCCTACAACTACCTGAAAGGACATTGTAGAGAGGCTAGTGCTGGGCTCTTCTCTCATGTAATTAGGGACAGAACCAGAGGGAACGGCCTAAAGCTGAAACAAGGTAGGTTTAGACTAGACACGAGGAAAAAATTATTCATGGAAAGAGTGGTGAGATATTGGAATAGGCTGCCCAGGGAGGTGGTTGAGTTGCCATCCCTCAATGTGTTTAAGCATCGCTTAGATGTGGTGTTGGGGGATATGGTCTAGGGGTGAACTTGTAGAGTAGGGCTAATGGTTGGACACAATGATCACAAGGGTCTTTTCCAACCTTAATGATTCTGTGATTCTGTGACTTTTTTTCATCAGTCTTCATTGGTAAGGGCTCCAGCCACACGCCCAGATTCACAGAAGTTGATGGCAGGCATTGAATGAAAGAACTGTCCATTGCAAGTGAAGATCAGGTTCATGACCATCTGAAGTACCCGAAAGTGTACAAGTCCATGGGACCCAACGGGATACACCCGTGGGTGCTGAGAGAACTGGCAGATGAGGTTGCTAAACTGCTATCTATTATATTCTAAAAGTCATGGCAGTCTGGTGAAGTCCCCACTGACTGGAAAAGGAGAAACATAACCCCCATTTTCAAAAAGGGAAAGAAGGGTGAACCAGGGAACTATAGGTCAGTTAGTCTCACCTCCATGCCTGGTAAAATCATGGAGTGGATCCTCCTGGAGGCAATGCAGAGGCAGAAGAATAACGAAGACGTGACTGGGTACAACCGACATGGCATCACCAATAGCAAATCATGCCTGACAAATCTGGTGGCCTTCTATGAGGAGGTCACAACATCAATAGATGGGGGAAGAGCAAATGATGTCATTTACCTCGACTTGAGCAAAGCCTTCAATACTGTCCCGCATGACATTCTGGTCTCCAAGATGGTGAAATATGGATTTGAGGGATGGACAATTCAGTGGATGAAGAACTGGCTTGATGGCCACTAACAAAGAGTGGTTGCCAATGGGTTGGTATCCAAGTGGAGACCAGTGATAAGTGGAGTCCCTCAAGGATCAGTACTGGGACCAGTCTTTTTTAACATCTTCGTCAGTGACATGGACAGTGGCATTGAGTGCACACTCAGCAACTTTGCCGATGACACGAAACTGTGTGGGGTGTCTGACATGCTGGAGGGAAGGAATGCCATCCGGAGTGACCTTGACAGGCTGGAGAGGTGGGCCCATGCCAACCTCATGAAGTTCAACAATGCCAAATGCAAGGTCCTCCATCTGGGTCGGAGCAATTCCAAGCACCAATATAGGCTGGGCAGTGACTGGCTTGAGAGCAGCCCTGGAGAGAAGGACTTGGGAGTACTGGTGGAAGAGAAGCTCAACATGAGCCATCAGTGTGCTCTCACAGCCCAGAGGGCCAATCGTATCCTGGGCTGCATCAAGAGAAGTGTGGCCAGCAGGTCGAAGGAGGTGATTCTCCCCCTCTATCCCACTCTCGTGGGACTTCATCTGGAGTACTACATCCAGTTCTGAAGCACCTATTACAGGTCAGGATATGGATGTGCTGGAACATGTCCAGAGAAGGGCCACAAGGATGATCAGAGGGCTGGAGCACCTCTCCTATGAAGACAAACTGAGAGAGTTGGGGTTCTTCAATCTGGAAAAGAGAAGGCTCTGGGGAGACCTTCTTGTGGCCTTCCAGTATCTGAAGTGGGCCTACAAGAAAGCTGGGGAGGGACTTTTTGGGCTGTCAGGCAGTGATAGGACTAGAGGGAATGGATTAAAACTAGAGATAGGTTGATTCAGCTTAGACATGAGGAAGAATTTCCTCACCATAAGGGTGATGAGACACTGGAACAGGTTCCCCAGAGAGGTGGTGGAAGCCCCATCCTTGGAAGTTTTTAAGACTAGGCTGGATGGGGCTCTGAGCAACCTCATCTAGTGGGAGATGTCCCTGCCCATGGCAGGGGGGTTGGAACTTGATGATCTTCAAGGTCCCTTCCAACCCTGACAATTCTATGATTCTATGATTCCCTGTTTTTTGCCATACTTTAAAAGTCATGGAATAATCTGTGTCTTTTTTATTTTTCCCCTTTTCATATCTTTTCTACCTTTCATGCAACTGTGTGTCCTGGCATCATGTAGCACAGAATCTCACTCACTGCATTCTAGCGTGTAAATGAATACTTCATAAAAAGGAAGCATAATTTATTGCAGCTCATATTGAGATTATTTAGGGTGTAATTCATCCCTGTGTAGAGTTTTATTGCCAAAGTCAAGCAGTCAAACAACCTGATAACTTTCTCTCCCTCCTTCCTTGCAAAAAAATGAGACTGGTTTAAATCATGGAACCAAAAAAGAGTCTTTAACTTCTGAGCTGTCAGGAAGCAACCACCCTTTGTTGATTTTTTCAGGTTTGTCTCCAAGCCACTGTTTCTGTAAACAGAGAAAAGTGGGTTTCTAATTGTTCATAAGGGACAAGTACTGTTTACAACCCTTCACACCTTTCATATTTCTAATTGTTTCAGAAATTTAATCCTTGCTTTCTCTCAGTTTTCTCTACATTCAATATATTTTCTCATTTTTTACATATCACTCCATATTCCGCACCCCTTCAATATCAGATCCATCTTTTATTTTCATACTCTTTGTACCCTTCTATTTCCTTAACATTTGTCTAATACAGAATACAAGAGAATGTAACAGTCTCTCCTGCCTGGCTCATTGGAAAAACAAAACACAAACCTGGAAGGAGGCAGTCTTTCCTAAGAAGAGTGTATGTTTTAAATGTAAATCAGGCCATCTTGACAGAGATCAGCTATGGTTCTATGCTATGGAACAGTGTCAATACTCGTTTTAAGAAAAGTGAAATTTATGAGATTAACAAAAATTTAAACTTTATGGAAAAATTTGCCATGAGCCTAGCAGTTCTGTAAAAGCTGTCCCAATATCAAAATTTGCATCTCTAGTAACTCTCAAATTATGAGGGTTTTTTTCTGGTTTTACTGATTTTCTGTTTGGTTGTGTTTTTTTTTTTTAACTCAGTAAACTTTTTTTTCATATCCATACAAACTGATAGCCAAAACAAAAAGTACCCAAAGTTAGTGTTATTCCAGAATATCAGGCCTTAAAGGAATTCCTGCAAGCTGTGCAAAGTTCATAATCAGATCACACGGTGGATACACACTATGCTCTTCATTTGAATTGTTTCACTGATGCAGGAATAAAATGCAGTGTCTGAAACTGTTCACAATCATTTAATAGTAATTATTTAACAGGATAATAAGACTTTATATTATTTTTTAAGTGCACTTTCAGAAATACCTGTGTTAGCTCTTTATGTCCCCTTTCGTAAAATATATTATTTAATAGGAGAGTAAGACAAGTCCAGACTCAAATGCAGCAATGGTAAGAAGGTTTCATTTTATGCTATAGAACGTATGGAAGAAAGTGTTGTTGTCTATTGATTTTTGTAAACAAGACATTTCACAAAATTTGCGTTTGAACAAGGTTAGCTATCAGTACATGAGGAATTGCAGTAGCACCAAAATTTAAAGCTTGACTCCATGATACCACAAAAACATAAAACTGTAGTGTTCCTAAAAGGATACACAAACAGTAAAAAGTTTAAAATAGAAATATATACAACTGTATTTAAAACAAAGTAACAAACAAAACAAAGCAAAACAACAAACCACAGGAAAAAAAAATTAAAGCGGCTACAAAGTGACTCCCTTTCACCTTCCTCCAAGTCTAAGCTTACAAACCCATCATCTTTTACAGTGTATGTAATCAACAGTAATAAAAGACTGAATAAAGGATGAAATTTAGGAATTAAGCAACAGCTACTGCTCTGTTTTGTTTGCATTGTCTTTCAAGTAACTGAAACTCTTCTCAGATTTTTTTATATTCTGGACATTATTTCTCTTTTTTCACACTCACTAGTGATGTCCCTTTCCCTCAATCTTTTCTTGACTTTATACATATCCTCTGTTACATCCTCTGTTATAATCATACCTTTAACTTTGTGAAGTTATTTATATATCCAGTAAACTCATCTAAAATTTAGATGAGAGATTATTAAAACTGGAGACAAAACCTAGTTATGAACTAAATAATCTTCAGGAAAGAATGCCACATTCTGCGTGTCACAGTGGCTGAAAAGAAACACAACTACACATACTACCTACAGTTTGTTTATTTTAAAATCACATTTTTAAAGTCATTCAGAAAGTTAGAGATCCCTTAGAACAGTTCATACAAGGTATCTACTATCTCTAAAGTCTACAAGTCATTTTCTGGGTTATGTGAACATGAAGTTCAGAAATGTACATGGATCACTCAGACCTATAGTCTAGAATCAGATATGGTATAAATTCATGTTTCTGATTTAAAATCAAACATATATTAGAATATTTCAGTACTTTTTCTCATGTTTTTGGACAAAGTTTATACCTAACAAATAAAAGAGATCAAATTATACATTATATAGTTAATATAAGCAAACGAAAACTGCTGAGATGGAAAGTTTGGAAATCCACTAAGTGGAATTCCAAAAGCTTTTGCTTATTAATGTTTTTGCATTACACTGGAACACAATAAGCCTTTCTTAATTTTGTATCTTGTATATAGAACTAAACCACTAATTTATTAAATACGTAGAGAGCAATAAACATGTTCTCCTTTTCCCAGGGACACTTACAGAGTCTGTTCTACAAAGTACGGGATAAATTTTGATCATGGCTGGTATAAACCGAGGTGTCAGCAAAGGTCTGTTTTCGTGTGCTTTCCTAAGAGAAAATGCAGAGTTATGTATTCTTAAACAAAATAACATTTTGGCTGTACTTGAGAATGATTGCATTTATAGTTTATGACAAAGCAGCTGACAGCCCTACAAAAACAACATAGTTCAGAAGTGAAATATATAAAACATGATAACCTTAAGTTACATTTATACATGAGATGAGACAAGATCCCTATTGTAACTGTTTCTTATATAAAACCATGCATCTCTCTCAGAGAAGGTGATTATTTCTGAATACTGAAGAGATGAAGAAAGAGAAATCCACTGAACATTTTTAAGCATCTGTAATCCATTTTTTACTCTTGTTTTCTTTCTTGCACTTTATATGTTTGATAGGATTTTTTTTTCTTTAGTATTTTTTAATTCTCCAGTCTTGAATGCTTAGAAAAACTTAAAAGAAAAATATCACCTATGTCTACTGACATAAAAGGCTTAATTCTCACTTAGACTTTTATGTAAATGAATAAATGAGAATTAGAATAAAGCCTTCTGATGTCAATCAATTTTCAGGTTTGTGAGAAGATCATAAATAAGACAGTAACTTAGCTCACTAGTTTGTTTCAAACAAGGCTTATGTCTCCCTTGTGAAGATTTTTTTTTTTTTAACTTTAACCTCTGTTAATCAAAAAGTATGAAGGCAATCTAAAAGTATGAAGTGATAGACCCCCAATCTCCTTTGAATGAACCAGGCTGAGTGATTAGCCACAACTGGCTAATAATTAGCTAATAAACTAAGAGCTGTTCACAGCAAATGTGATGGTTTCTTAAAGAGGTGATTCGGCAAATTGAAAGGACACCACTGAAGAAACAATACCACATATTTCCACAGCAGAGAAGAAAGTGGAAAGTTTTACAGCTTTGCATGTGGGAAGGGAGCATGATAGATTATTTTTTTTTTTTTTTGTAAGATTCTTTTCCTTTAAAGACAGAAAGTATAGGTATCTAAATCTGAGAGAAATAGAAGGTAGTGAGAAAATTAATGTCTGAAAATTGCCTACTAGGGTTAAAAATTCAGCCTTTTAATATTTTATACTGACTTTATCCTGATTTCATTTTGAGGCATTGCTAGACATATCTGTATTTCTGGTTTAATATATTTTCATATTCTTTGTGAGCTGTTAATAGGTCCAGGAAAAAAAAGGAGACATTCAACTATAAGCACATTTTCCACTTATGAGGTACTGGAAGAGGCTTATAAATGGTGTATGCCTATAGGATCACGCTACAGCATGAAGAAATGAGCTTATAGAAATACCATCTCACACTTCTTTTAATGAACTGGTGAGATGTTGCATAGGTCGAGGAAGAGAAAAAGTTACTAACAAATTAGTATACACTCTCACACAGAAGGAATCTCCCCAGGTCTACTTTTACTGTGGCTTCCTAACCAAGGAGAAAACTGAGGGAAGGTAGAAATGACTGTTCTTTGTCAGTTGCCTCAAATAACGTATAAAAGCCTTGGGTTTCAAGAAATACAGCTGAAGACTAGAGGTTTCAAAAGTCTGATGTTCCAACTTAATAAAAATCACTAGTTAGAGAAGAAATTCTTTACAATGAACAAAATTCTTTACAATAAAAGGCTGTAAAGTGGACTTGGTAGTTTTATCTTCTGTTTGGTTCGCTGGCTGTGCAGCAGCTCACATAGAGCTTGGAGACTAGTACAGCATGTGCTGACTCTCATTCTGTCAGTACTCAGAATACATTAGAGAGAGCGGTTTTTTGAGGTGAAATTATGATATTAGGTGCAAACTAGAGAACAATCAGGGAAAATAAAAGGGAAGGGGAGAGGAGGGAACATTTGACACTATCCCACATGACATCCTCATCTCTAAATTTGAGAGACGTCAATTTGACGGCCCACTGTGTGGATAAGGAATTGGCTGGATGGTCACACTAAAAGACTTGTGTTCAACAACTTGATTTTCAGTAATGAGTAACATTCCTCGGGTGTCGATATTGGAATTGGCACCATTTAACATCTTTGTTGGCAACATGGAGAGTGGGATTTAATGCACCCTTAGCCAGTTTGCCAGTGACACCAAGCTATGTGGTGCAGTCAACATTCTGGAGGGAAGGGCGTACAGAGGGACCCTGACAGGCTTGAGAGATGGGCCCACACCAACCTCATGAAGTTCAACACGCCAAGTGCAAGGTCCCACACCTGGGGCAGGGCAATCTCAAGCAGAAGTACAGGCTGAGTGATGAGGGGATTGAAAGCAGCCCTGCAAAGAAGGACTTGGGGGTGATGGTGAATTAAAAACTGAGTATGAGCCAGACCAGACCAGAAAGCTAATCACATCCTGGGCTGCACTAAGAGAAGTGTGGCCAGCAGGATAAGTGAGGTGATTCTACCCCTCTACTGGGCTCTCATGAGACTCCACCTGGAGTAATGTGTTCAGCAATGGGGCCCCCAGAGTAAGAAAGACATGGACTTCTTGGAGTGCATCCAGAGAAGAGCCATGAAGATAGTCAGAGGGCTGGAGCACCAGCCCTATGAGGACACTACTGAGAGGGTTGGAATTATTCAGCCTGGAGAAGAGAAGGTTCCAAGGACACCTTAATAACAGCTTTTCAGTACTTAAAGGGGTCCTACAAGAAAGCGGGAGAGGGTATTTTTACAAGAACATGTAGTGATAGGAAAACAGATAATGGCTTTAGACTGAAGGCAGGTAGATTTACATTAGATATTAGGAAGTTCTTCCTTCCTTTCTGTGAGGGTGGTGAGACACTGAAACAGAATGCCAGAGAAATTGTGGTTTCCCCCTCCCTGGAAGTGTCTAAGGCCAGATTAGACAGACTTTGTGAAACTTGATTTAGTGGGCTGTGTCCTTGACCATGACAGGGGGGTTGGAACTCAATGATCTTTAAGGTCCCTTCCAACCCAAACCATTCTATGAATCTATGATTCTATGGAGATGAAGTATTCTTTCTTCCACTAACACCACTTAAGATGCATCTTTACATCTCTATCCTAAGCCTATTATTCCCACATGCTAAATAAATCATGAGTGCTTTGGCTGAAATAGAGCATAAACATCATGTATTATAATGCTTATGTACAAGGGACCTGTATCAAATGCTGTCGTGTTCCTACTTTCAGCCAGTATAGTATATATAGGCTTTTGTAATTAAAGAAATCAAACATTAATTTTGCTTATTATAGTGAGCTGAAAGGAAAGAGGTAGACACAAATTGGTTTCTACAGTATTGGTATAATTCTGCACACCTTAACTAAGAATTGTTTGGGGTTTGGTTTTGTTGGTTTTTTTGTTTTGTTTTGTTGGGGGTGTTTTTTTGGTTTTTTGGGTTTTTTTCCATTTTTGTTTTTTTTTTTTTTCCTTAAATGATTGCTTCTTCTCTTGGGAGCTTAGATTTCAGGAAGATGGCCTCAGCTATGGACCACAGAAGATCTCATACACTCTTTCCAGTGACTGTTAAATTTGTATCTGTTTCTGAAAAAGTATTTTTAATTTCTTTTTATTTTAACTTGAAAAAATCCCAAGCCAATAATATGGAATAAACCTTTTGCTAAATACTTCTGTAAAAATGCATTCTGTTAGTCATAAATCTATATTATTCTGTATATTCTACTTTTTTTTCTCATTTTACTGTGTTTATGTCTGCCCACAATAAAGTCACTCTCTCTGTCTTAGCAACTCAACTACAGAATTTGATGGAAGTACAGGTATTAGAACCACCCCATGACTCATAGCTCCCACTAACTGAGGGAAAAAACATCCTAAAGAATACAAAGATTCTGTAAAGAGGATACCTAATATTCAAACTGGTTGTATAATCTATGAACATTTTCTGCATAAATTCTTCATCTTACAAATGTATTTTTTAATCATAAATATTCAGCAAATTGCTTTGAATAGCCTATTTTGAGTCGGTTGATGATTCACAAAGTAGTTGTTTTTACTTACTCAAAATGTACTCTGGTGTGTGTACGTTATCATGTAAAACCTACCCGTGTATTTTCTTTTTCTTTTTTTGGTGAAGAATCTTTATAGAAATTACATGTTACATATGTGTCATGGTCCATGTGTTAAGAAAATTACTTGCCTGCTGTGCACACAGACCTCATCCAATCACAACAGTACACAAATGTTTTCTGGAGTCTGAATACTAAACAAATAAATTTTAATTAACAATAGAATTTTTTTACGGTTCTTTATTTTAAGCAGATTTCCCACACACACTATTCATGGTCAGAAAAATTTTGTACAAAAGCCTGAGAAACATCTTTCTAAACTTTGGGCATGCTAACTTATCTGTTAATATATAAACTATTTTTTTTATTATTAATACCTTGATCTCAAGAAACAGATTTTTTTTAGGATCGATTTCATTAAAGCAGTTAAACAATGGCATTTATAACAACTTAGGCAAAGACAAGACACTAAAGTCCTGCGTGATGATCTTGAGGTTTAGAATTCATTTAGAAGGCTGGTAATAAGATCTGTTTCACATCTTGCCAGATTATCAGGGGTTCTTGAGTAATTCATGCATTATAGTTCTCTGATTTACTTACATTACTGAGGTCAGAAGAAATTGGTGGTACAGATCATAACACAGGCAGAACTTGGGCTCAAATCATTTTCTGCTTCAGTTCATCATCTATAAAGCCTCTCATCTACATATCCAAACAATAGAATACGTTACATTGAGACTGTCTTGATGGAAAGAACTTCTGAGTATAAGGTGATAACAACCCATCTGGAGTTCATCTGTCTGGAGTTGGCAAGTGTGAGGTTTCATTTTTTTGTACCCAAACTAGCAAAGACATTGATTTTGTATTAAAATTTTAGTGAACATTCTTTTAATATGCAAATTTCTGTTTTCTATGTTATGTCCCTGAAACAAAGTACACAGGGTCCAGAAATTTATTAAATATCACAGAATCTAGTTAGTTGAGGTTATCCCTGATCATTGCATGGAGGATGGATGAGATGACCTTTGGAGATCCCTTCCAGCCCTAGCCATTCTATGATTCTAAGATTCTATGAATCACAGAATCATAGAATCAACATTAGGGGTTGGAAGGGATCTAGAAAGATCATTTAATCCAACCCCCATGCTAGAGCAGGATCACCTGCATCAGGTCACACAGGTGTTCAGGTGGGTTTTGAATGTCTCCAGAGAAGGAGAATCTACAACCTCCCTGGATATCCCATTCCAGTGCTCTGTCACCCTCACCATGAAAAAGTTCTTCCTTACGTTTACCCTAAAACTCTTGTGCTCCAACTTATTCCTTATTAGCTTTTATCTCATATTGCCCCTCATGCTGAGGTTTACAATTTCCATAGACACATGATTAAATATTTTTAAAGAGTCTAGAAACAGAAATCATTACATAAATCAATTATCTTCTTTAAAGCTGTTTACTGTTTTTTCTCAGCTTTTATATACTTAAGATAAACAGACCTTTTCCTAAACCAGATGCAGAAATCTAGATACTAGTATTTGTTCCTGCTGGCATTGAAAGAGATAGAACACTCTCTAATTTTTTAATAATTTTTTTAATAAGGGCTCAATTCTAGATTTAGCCAATCAAAAGAGATAATTAATCTGTTCTATTCATCATAGGTGTGGCCTCATCTCATGTACTGGGCGAAGTTTTGGGCCCCACAATTTAAGAAGGATGTAAAGGTCCTTAAATGCATCCAGAGAGCTACAACAAAAGCTGGTGAAAAGGCTGGAAGGAATGTCCTATGAGGAGTGGCTAAGGACTGGGGTTTTCTAGTTTGGAGGAAAGAAGGCTGAGGAGTGACCTCATTGCCCTTGACAGCTTCCTGAGGAGGGGATGTGGAGAGAGACATGATGATCTCTTTTTTCTCCCTGGTATCCAGTGATAGGATGTGTGGGAATGGTTCAAAGCCATGTCAGGGGAGATTTAGACTGAGCATTAGGAAGCTTTTCTTTACGAAAAGGGTGGTCAAACACTGGAACAGGTGGTTCCTGAGAGGTGTTCTATTCCCCAAGCCAGTCAGTGTTTAAGAGGCATTTGCATAATGCCCTTAATAACACACTTTAACCTTTGGTCAGCCCTGTAGAGGTCAGACAGTTGGACTAGTTGATTGTTGTAGGTCCCTTCCAACTGAAATATTGTATTCCAGCTGGAACTATTCTGTTTTTTCCCTTGCTTTTACCAATGTATTTTTGTGTTTTGATAAAAACACTGCTTTTCCCATGTCAAAAGAATTTTATTTTTTTTTTAATTTTAAATCATTATTTGGGAGAAACATCAGTTCTTTTGACATTACAACATGTGACATGGTCCATAGAGAAGTAAGAAATCAATGGAATAAGAAATTTTGGGTTCCTATGATTTTTTGCACATATTTGTGACTCATTAAAAAAAAAAAAAAATATTATTTTTTCTCAAATACTATTTGACAGAATGTATTTGAGGTTTCACTTTCTCTTTTCAGATGTTTCTATGTTTTCTTCAAAATACAGGTATCTTGCACTTTTCATTAAATTCATTATGATGTTACTCTCATCATTGGAAGATTGATTGTGACAAAGAGATCACACTTTGTTTTAAATTACAACCACATAATTCCAGTACCAGCCTACGGCGTCTGAGAGTCTCAGATGAAGCTACTATAACTCACTGCACAGTATGCTGAGTAAAACTCCTCAAATGGAGAATAAGGATATCTACACATTAAAAAGATTTAATTTACTCTACTTGTACAGGAGAAGTTTATGTGTCTATGAAACTGCTAGAATGATGATAAAATGTCTTGCAGAAGCCACTTAAGAATTTCTAAAGCTGAAAGTGGAAAAATTTGGTGTAGTTCTAGATACCTCCCACCATAAGTGATTATGTATCTTAAGGAAAATAATATGACAGACTATGCGGCAGTGCTGATTAATGGACACCTTGGCTGTGTGGTGAGGCATGAAGTGAAGCTGGTGCAAAAAAAGAAGTACATTAATCACAAGTTCATAAACCTGAAGCATCTTATTGTCACTCTGTAATGAACAGGTTTTACATATAAAACTATGTGTTGCTTATGCTTATTTGTAGTGCTATCATACGTACTGAAGTCTTATGGCCTTTTTTTTCCCCTT
Source organism: Actenoides lindsayi (assembly GCA_025331215.1). NCBI lineage: Eukaryota > Metazoa > Chordata > Aves > Coraciiformes > Alcedinidae > Actenoides > Actenoides lindsayi. The sequence continues at coordinate 46,385 of WTSP01009152.1, forward strand.
TAAAATTATGAATTATAAAAACACTTTGGAAGCTGGTTAGGAGAATATCCACTTTCAATTACTACAGACTAAAGTCTTCAAGGGCCTTTAAAAATGTATTTTCATATATATATGTATCTACTGCAGTGCTACAAATGGGTTGCATTTACATACAAATAAGAAAAAAAAAAAAAAAAGCCCACTACTTACAAGATCTTGCTTTAAGAAAAATATAATGTTGGCTGTATAAAGTTGGCTAGTAAAGTAGCAGCAGCAACTTGCCTTTCATCATCTTGACTATTATTTCTTTTTACTTACCTACACCTTTGTGTCTTACTAGTTAGTTATATGTCATGTTTGATTGTCATGTCTCTCCTTAATGAAAAATGTTATACATATATCAGGCAAACAGGTGGGGAACATAAATGCTTTCATAATCTACTAATTTTGGTATCTTAAGTATTTAGTCACACTCTAAGGAGATCATTATTTTTTCAGACACACTGGTCGGTTTTTTAACGCGTACCTATTAAACTCTAAATAAGACCATGCACCTTCTCATACATATGTAAATATATATATTGTCTTCGTGCATACTATTGTCTTCATAGTAGGGAAGATACTGTCTATCCCTAAAATATAGCTACAGTTACAGACCAGAGAAAAGGTACAGGGCTTTTAAATTATATTTGTTGGGCTTCTGAATGGTTCAGGAAATTGTAAAAAATAGCTGAACTTTTCCCAAGCAGTTGAGAATTCAAAGGCCGAAGTCTGCAATCGTTCATGACATCTTCATTCTAAAATAGTGTTTTGTGAATTTGGAGATGTAATGCTCAAAAGTTTAACTGATGATACGTATGATATATTTAATGTAATAATGTCCATAGCACTATATATGTCCCCTTACATTCAACTCATGACATTTTCTGATTTTCTCCTCATTACAACTGATACATTTCTGCGTCATACAAAATTTATTTGTTTTATTCCTGTTCCTCAACAATGAATTATGGGATTTAAAAAGATGTAAAAAAAGCCTATGTTTCTAACTGATCACACATCTGTGTCATTTATATGTTCCTGTGTGTATCAGCAAGGTTATCAGTCAATGCAAAGTTCTCATGAGAAACTGCAGTTGATCTTGTTAAGGTCACAAAGATCACCACTATGGCAAGACATTAATGCTGTATTAGGAGAATATATCATGACTCTTTTATTGTAGTGATGATAGTTTTGTTTTGACCCATCTTGACCCTTGGCTGTACACATCTTTATTACTACAAATACTTCTTTCTCATCCTCCTATCACTTACTGCCAGTGTTTATTTATTCATTTTTATATTGTCTACCTTAAAGAAGAATCATAGAATCACAAAATGTTAGGGTTTGGAAGGGACATAGAAAGATCATCTAGTCTAACCCCACTGCCAGAGCTGGATCACCTAGACCAAGTCACACGGGAATGTGTCCAGGTGGGTTTTGAATGTCTCCAGAGAAGGAGAATCTACAACCTCCCTGGATATCCCATTCCAGTGCTCTGTCACCC
>WTSP01009154.1:0-44560 GCA_025331215.1 Actenoides lindsayi
ATTCTTCCTAATGTCTAACCTGAATCGACCTATCTCTAGCTTTAATCCATTCCCTCTAGTCCTATCACTGCCTGACATCATGGGTGTAATTGTTAAGTGTGCTGGTCGGATGAAGGAGTTGACAGATGTAATTGAAAAGAATGAAGAGAAGATTTTTAATAGTTTTCTTTTAAACTACATAATGTAATTGTTTATTATAGTTTAATAATATAATTATCTAATTATATTTAACTTCAAATTATTCTTTAAGAAATAATTTTTATTTTATGTATTAAACTTGTGTACTTCACAAGAAACTTTATCATTGAGCTGAACTGTACTAGAGATCTGCATTTTCTGTAAGTGCAAGGCTATCTTTTTAAGGTAAACAGATCTAAGAAAAAAAATTAGGTGTGAATCCAGCAAAACTGCAGATAAAGTTTTACACATGACATTGAAGAAGGTTGTTAACGCTGCTGCTTTTTTTTTTTTCACCAACCAAGCTCAGAGAGAGATGTCATTGGAGATCCCTCTAGCAGATAAAAAAGAAAGGATCCTGAAATTTTTGTCATTGTTTGATGAAGCATGAAAAAGGTGACATTCCCATAGATGACCCTAAAACTGGTGGAACCAAAGGCAACTGCCAAAAAGTAATGGATCTGGAAATTTGAAAATCCGCTACTGGTTTTGGCAGAGACGAGGAGTTGCATATAACTCATTCTGTGCATGTCTTTTACTGTGTAGGAGCCAGGCATAAAAAAGTGCCATGTACCTTTTTGAATGGAGTGAGATTCTTCCTTATTTTCTTGGCTCTTGTTTTTACATGTGTTTTTCTAAGGAAGAAATACCTGTATAGCTGTCTGTGTATTATGGGAAGTTCTTTTGGAAGGAGGGGTGAAATGAGAAAATTATCTCCACTAAAAGGTCTTATAGGCATGCAAGTTTTCAGAGTATTTGAGATATTTCCCTATGACCAAACCCAGAAGTGGAGAGGAGAGCAAGCTGTGAAAAACCTTGCAAGCAGTATATCATTGCAGATGGGTTTTTTAGGATTTTAAGGGCACCTCATTTATTTATGTTGGTTCTGTATGTTTTACTTGTAGTACAACTTGTCATGTCATTCAGCACTAATGACACATCATGAGTCAAATATTGAAGAGATAATGATCATATCTGCAGGGCAGAGGTCATGTTTCAGTGTATCTGAAAGCAAAAACACACTCAGAGTTGGAGGGATTTAAACAAGAAACAAACTCACAAGCCACAGAATTTCAATTTACTTCTGTTTGGATCAGTGATCTTTTGCTTTTAAATCTTAGAAGAGCCTAAATAATTTCTCTTACTAACACTTGTAGGTCATGTTCCAGCTTCAGAAGGTGAATGTTATGTAACCAAATTCATGTACACCATAGAATCATGCTATAAATGAGAGTTTCCTCACTGTATTCTAGTGTGTCAGATTTACCATCTGCCTGGTTAAACAAGGATTTCACTTGAGTCATAGAGTTAGTGTAGTTTCAATAGTTGTCCATAGTCCTCTTGGAAAACTTTTCCACAAAGTAACAGGGAATCCATTTTAACTTAATGAGAGCTGAAAGCATTTAAATAGAAACAACGGGATTTATGTACTCAACTGACATTAAACTTATTATTAACTGGACATGTTTAAAAGAAGAACGTAAGCCTGTGAGCACTGAATGCTGCTCCAAATCATGGCATGGACATCTTGCTATAAGAACCAGCATTATATTTTATATTATATATAAATATATATATATTTTAGTAGTCCATAAATAACACAGGGTTCTGCCCAACACAACCACCCATCTAAACCCAAACCAAAAAGAGAGAGACTTGTAGCTTTCTCAGGTCAAATTTGGTAGATGTCTCAGCACAGAAGAATTTTGTCTGAATTTTTTGTCTTGTCTGTAGGCATCTAAAAAGCCTGTCTGCTCTGCAGCCAGCCAAATTAGACTGTGGTGATCCTTGTCACTGTCACAGCTGCCACAGTGCCAAATAGGGTCTTCTAGCATAGGTATTTACTGTGAGTGCACAGTTCTGCCTGAATCGATCAGGGTTTATGCTTGTGTGATCCAGGTCATCTGACCTAGGTATTTCTGTACAAAGACAATGTCAAAGATCCCAGCAGAGCATGGAACTGCTTTCCTGGAGACTCAATACAGCCATGTGCATCTTGAAAGGCAGCTTTTGCATAAGTGAGAAAAATGGGTGAGGTTTTACAGTAGCAAAACAGCTGATTCAGCATAGAATACTACAGTTAAGCCCCCACCAGGCTCTAATTTCAGTTAATTGCCCTCCCATTTAGCATTTGCTTTGGAGAATACTGTGGGCAGTTTTCTGACAGGTGCATTTACATTGTTTCAAAAACTGGATTTTAAGTACTATTGTTTGTGAAAGTGGACCATCATGTACTCATTGTGCGGACTGTTTATACCCATGTGCTGTACTGGTAAGTAAATAGTGAATACACTCCACTGCTTAGTGAATTTGCAAATTTTGGTTATATACTTTTCTTTTATTTGCTTCCTGTTTGGAGTTTTAGTCCCCTTTGAATTATCTTCAGGGAAAGGGAAAGTTGTAACTGTTTTATAAACAGGAATTTTCATCTCCTCCAAGATTCTTTGAGGATTTGGCTATTATGTTCTCATTAAACTAACTTTGGGGTAGAAACCAAGCATCTTGTTTGAAACTGTACAGTTTCTGTAAAGCCTGGAGCATGCCAAAACAGGAAGCAGCACCTGAAACTGCTGTGTGAAAGTAACTCAGCAGGTGCCGCATGGCACTGAGACTGAATATTCTTCTTTCTCAGTGCCTTTGGAATTTGAAATCTCAAACATATCAAGCATCTGTTGGCTCTAGAAATCTCATCATCATTTTGCTAGGCACATGTGCATAGCACGGACCACTGATGTTTTCAAGTCTGAGCTCTCTCCACCCACCCAGCAACAAACACATATATTCTGTGACTGCTTACACTGGCCTTGTTGACATTTAGTCTAGCAGACATTATTTTTGCCCTCTATTTGTCATTCAGAGGCATTGTCTTTTTTGCCTTTGTGCATAACATTTTGTCTACGTGATTGTGACATCTCTTAAAATGGGGTTTAAGGCTGTAAACGTAAGTTTGCCTATGTATGTCTGTTTTGGTTTTCTTCAGTCTTTCGTTGTCTGCTTATCTTGCTGATTCTGAAAGTGGCAAGGCAGTGTTCATCCACTGCACTGGCTAACCCAGATTTAAGTGGCCTGCTTCTCTGTGCAGAGCAGGACTAGGAACGCATTCACCCAGTGCACACCTGATATTGCTCTTCTCAGGACCACTGGCCACAAGCAGAGGCATTGACTGAGAGCCTCAAATATATTTATACACTTTGGTGCCTTTCTCCTGGCTACCCAGTTGCCTATTGCTCCTCAGTTAGGGTTCAGACTCTTTGTAATGCCTGCAAAAAGTTACGTGCTTGGAAACTTAACTGAGCAGGGAGCTAGCTATACAAGCAATAAATGAAATACAGAATAAATACCTCAGACTGAAAATAAGCCTTCTGTGCTAGTGTCTCAGGCAAATGAGAGCCGAGTCTCAAGCTGTAACACCTTCTCTGCAGTTAGACACTTACAGAACTGGTGTTCCTGTTGGTTAAAAAACATGGGGACTCTTAGTGCTCATGTATAGCAGTAGCCAGTGGTTTGAGCACTTGTTTGAGAAGCAGAATCATCATCTTCCAGAACAGCTTCTAACTGTTCCCTTTTTGCACTTCAACTTGTGCCAACATGTATGGAAAGAGAGTTGAAACAGTGAGAACTGACAGCTCTGTGTTTCCTTGTATTTATTATTCTAGTTGTTGTCTAATACCCATATAACTCTCATCATTACTCAGTCAAGTAACCAATGCTGTGTGTTCTGTTTCCTGGATTGCCAATGTTCTCTGTTTCTAGTGGCTGCTTCACTGATGTTGTCCTACATTTGTACTGTTTTGGGCAGTTAGGTGTAAATGAAGGTCAATATGATCCTCCATCTGAACTGAGCAAGGACCTCCTGGAAATATTTCATTTACGTGGGAAGAACATCTGGAAGCCTTCACTGCCAACATCCTGGAAAATTAAGAGAGATGGAACTTGAAGAGTGATGCTGTACCTCATCTAGTTAGTCACTGGGTCAGTTTGGTACGATGGCTAGTGCTGTAGAAGGTGCTAGAAGTGTCTGACTAAAATAATTTCTAATGTAAACCATAGCTTTCTTGCTGAAACACTTTTCCCTAACATATATCCACAGGTGAGACATCATTTCAGTCTCTAGCATCCAAACTCATGCTAATCTTGCCAAGTGTTGAAGAGGCCCACAGCCAGGAGGAATCTATCTGGGCTGTGGAAACCATTGAACAGTAACCAGAGAGTAGACATTTCAGCCATTATCAGTTTGAATCAGATCTGACCTTATATTGCCAAAAAGACCAAATACTCAGCTCCCCATGTACCTAACAAAGTCTCTCAGAAAAGCTCTCTGGTGGTTGGAGTTGGAGTGTGAGAGACCTCACTTCACCACAGTTCGCCTCATGTCTCTGGACCAGAAACATATTCTTTGTGCCTCCTTCAGTTCTGTGGGTATGAAATAAGAATAACAACTTTCCTTTTGTGACAAGGGTGTTGTGGGTGTGAGCATACTTCTGAGGCATTCAAATGCTACAGCAATAGGGGTGAGATAGGAAGCTGACTAGAAATTGTTTCAACATTTTTTTAGCATGAAATCTTTTGGGACTATTTTTTAAAAGGCATCTCATTTTTAACTGGCTTTCAAACCTTTTAAAATGTCGACTGTACAAATGAGATGTTGTTTTTAATCCAGATGAATGATTTTGACTGAACCTGCATTAGATTTTATAATATAATTTAATGGCAAGATCTTAAATTCAGGGGGGAAGAAGGGTGCTCCATTTACAACTTCTTTCACTCCTATTTTGGTCATGTAATTTTTTATAAAGTAAAGTATTGTTCCTGAACACTTATAGGCATATCCTTCAAAGAGGCAGATGGATAGATGGAGTTTGCATTCTGACTCAGTGAAGGAGCACAAAACCTCAAAGGCACTCATGAAACATTGTTTATACCAGCTATATGCAGTACAAATACTGCCTATCACTCAGAAAGAACTTCCCTCCCTTGTCTCAGTTTAGCTCTTTTACATTTTTTATTCATTCATCTTCTCCTTTTCTACTTCTCTCTTTTCTTCTTGTCCCTTCTAGTTCCTGTGCTTTGGATTTATATTCCCAGTAGATACATAATTCAGAAATTTAGTACCTAACTAGCAGTTCATAGCCCTGAGTGGGAGTGAGAATCCCAACTCACATTTTTCTTTTTTATGATTTGTAATTAACTATTATCCTTCTGCTAGTACAGAAAATCAGGTAAAACAGAAGAGGGAACTCTTACTACTTTGGTCTGTCACACTTTTTAAGCCAGTTCATTCTTCCAAAGGTCTAATCCATGATTTTTGCAGCTGAGAAGACTGATAGTGGTAGATGTACTTCACTTCAACAGCACTTCAACATTGTATAACACGTTTGATGAACTGGAAGATTTTAAAAGTCAAGCAAAAAACAATTGTGTAAATTAAAGTGGACAGAGTAACATTTTGGAGCTTGTTACGTTCTGATGCCTCTTTCTGCACACTGAGTACTCCTCAGTGCTGCCCAAATCTGCCCTTGGGTAGAGTCTCCTGAATCTTGCCCCTCTTACAGTGAGGTTCAAGCACAACATGAGTCATTCACTTCACATACTCATAACACTATAGGTCCAACTGAATTTGCATCCCCTCTGGTCTATATTTCTGTGTGCCCTGGGACAGCTTCTAGCTCAAGGTGTGCACTCAGCCCCAGCTGGCATCAGACCTGAGTGAGCAGCTCGTCTGCATGCCCTAGGTAGACACTCTAAATTGCTTATGCCAGGGGCAAGAAAACCACTCTTTGATTAACAAAAAGGAGGATGGAGACTAAAGCATTCCAGTGTCTTCCCACATTTATCTAGAAACAACTCTTAACTCAGTGAGAACCACCTTGCTGTGGTATTAGGGGTGTGTTTACATGATAAAAGCAGACTATTGTGGATACCCCTGCTCCGCTGTGAAGCAGGGTACTCTAACCTGGACAGAGCATCACCTTGGGGAAGAAAATCAGCGTAACTTAGGCACTTTTGACAGCTGAAAGGGGTTAAAGCCTGTAGGGCCAAGGTGATTAATTGTCTTCATGAAGATGCAGAAACGTGGTTAGCTGCTACAGCTACTCTCAACTCTGCAGCACCTCAGCAGGCTGCCTATTTTATCAGTTAATTGATGTGGATATCTGGGTGTGCCTTTGCCACCACATTTCCCAAGGCACAAGCTTTATCTACAATGAGATGGGAGAGAGAGGCCTTCAGCTTTGCTCAAATGATATCCACAGTGATGTGAGCTCTATCAGAGGAGATTTTACTGATATCAGCAGAAGAGCAACCATCAGAAAGGTTTGTACTGATGCAATGGTAGGACTTTCCATCCACATCACAAACAGTATGAACAGATCACCTTGCGGCCTGTTTGCTCAGGCATCCTTAGGCACAGAGAGACTTGGCACACTCAGACTGCTACTGAACAGTTAGACATGAGGCACACAGAGCCTGTACATTGTGTTGAGGGATTTGACATGCAGCAGCATCCTTGCACCTGTGTATGGTCCAAATCCTTGTAGACTCTCCTGTGAGTATGGCTTCATTAAGTGAAGTCCTTTACAACTACTTCAGTATCCTAAAATAGCGTGAGCTAAAAGATTTATTGTGTGATTAGGCAAAGGACCAGCAGAGTTTTCACCTCTAAGGACCCCTTGTCTTCCTGGCAGATCACTTGAGAGCAGTGAAACATTTAGTAGCTTGATGGTGATCCCAATGTTTTCAAAATGAAGAATGAGAACTTGTATGAAAGCAATTTTTCAAAACTTTTTCAACAAATGAAGATACAGGTTTAGTTTAGGTATTTTTTTTTTCTTTTTTAATTAAACCTTATTTTTGAGTTGAAAAACAAGGTCTCTTTTCTTCCACAGCACTTCTAACTCTTATTTTTGTCCTTTCATCACTGAAAAAAAAAAATACAAGGGAAGGGAATGATAGAAGGAAGAAACCCAAGAAAAACAATTGCTCTCTGTTTTCAAAAAGGAACATTTATTTTTATTTCGTTTCATTGGTTTGATTTAATCAAGAAGTTGAACAATTTTCAAATTTTGAAATAAGATTCGTGTTTCCCTTAGTTCATTTTCAGAAGAGGGGTTTTTTCTATTTGCATTCTACTTATCAATAAAAGCATCTTAAATAGCAGGAGTCCCATTTAGACCACGACCTGGAAAAACCTTGCTCTTTCACTTCTTTGCAGTTTGCTAGTGAAGGAAAACTGAGCCATGCATTAGCAACCAACTTGCTTTACTCCAGGGTGCATGAGCAGGTCCTGCATTTGGGTCTTTGTCACGAGACAACTAAGAGTAGTTCAGGAATACAATGCCAGTTAAGGCAGCTTTGGGGAGAATGTAGGAGTGAAACATGAGGCAAACCTTGTCTGTCCCAGCCCTGTCAAGTGTTCAGGATCTCTCACCAGGAAACTCAGTGTGTAGGGCATCAACTCCCATGCGTGGTCAGTAAAGTCACAGTGAATGTCCACAGAAACACTAAGAACTTTTAAGTAGCCTTTAAGGGTCTAAGGGGGGCATCTGTCTAGCTGGCTGTGATGGGGTGATACCAGCACTTGGAGTGGCTGGTGGAGCGTGATGTTTGCTAACCTAGTCAAGGCTCTACTATGCTGTGAATAGTTTCTGTTGACTTGAATTTTCAGGGTCTTGCCTCACCTCAGCAGTTGATTGCCAGTTCTTGACAGCTTAGAAATAACCTTCCTAATACCTTAGGAAAAAAATGGCCTTTACACTGAACTTCAACCATTTTTAAGGGGCTTGTGAAATGTAGATATTTGCTTATACTCATACCAATAGGATGTTGATATGGATGAGGACTACTAACTTGCTTTCATAAGGTTTATTTTTTCATATAGCTTTGAAGCTATTAAAAAAAAAATATATTGGGGGAAATATGTTACAGTCAGTTGCCCTGCATTTTATTTTATTTCATTTCAGCTTGCTTTTGGAAATAGTGCATTGAGCACAAATAGTGCTTCAAGTTGACACTTTCAGCATCCCATGGGTCCTCTGCACCCAGACACCCACCCAGACAGTCTATGTGTGATGTGGCAGGCCAGTGCCACCGGCTGTCAGGTTTTGGCACAGCTCTTGCATTCTTTCTTGGTGACAACAAACCGTTTTCTGGATGTGCTTTTTATACCCCCAGGGATTTGTCAGGGTCTTTAAGTCGAAGGCAAAATTCCTGCTTCCCGTTGTTCTGTTGTTTTCTTTATCAGGATGTCTTAAGGCACCCCTCCTGTTCCTCCTCACCTCTTTACCCTAGCTTGAGGCTTCAGTTCTTTGCCTTCTTGCTGTCAGGTCCTTTCAATGAAGTTACTTCTACAATGCCCTGTAGCAATTAACCTTTTTTTTTTTTTTTTAAACCCCTTGTTTTTTTGTTACTTCTAGCGCTCTCACATGCACATTTTCATTCATTTTCACCAACCTCAAGACTGCTGTTACAAATACTCTGACCTGTGCCAAAAAGCATGGATGTCATCAACATCCAGGTATGATTTGGATATAGGTACTGTTCCCCACAGCCAGTGTGGCCACCACATTTCCAGGAGGCATAAAAGACCCATATGGATGTGAAGAACACATCGCTACAGAGAATATCCCAGTCTCTGTTACTTATTGATGATAAACAGCCACAACTGAATCTATGATAAGAAGTAAGAGAGGGCCAGGAGCAGTCTCATGCATTTGAATTGCTGCAAGAGCTGCCGAATAGCGTGGGCAGTCCCTGGCTCTTTTGGATAATCCCAAGTGGATCTCCCCAAGATAAAAGGGTTACAAATGCATCCAGCCCCAAACCAGCGTGGATGTGGGACAGGTTGTGCTAGGTGGCTTGGCGGTCAAGTATCACATGCTGGCCCTTTGGTTTTTTTACTCATCAGTAATGGGTGCAGCCAGTATGCATTGCTCCCAAGATCTCACTGCAGGTCTTTTGCAATATATGTGATTCCCCCAAAACAAATGAAAGTTGGGTTAAATTTTGCCTTGTATTCCTTAAATCTAGGCTGCTGCTGCAGTGCATCTTACGAGGAAATTACCAAGGAAATAAAGACAGAACACTGTTCAAATTCCTTAAGAATTTGTATATTTTCTATTTAAATTTGTAAGGCATATGAAAAGAGTATACAGATTTCATTTTTTATATATATATTATATATGTGTATGTATTTGAAAACACAAACTAGCAGTTAGTAATGTGGGATGAGTAACTGCTCAGCTATCAATCCCAATATGAGAGTTCACAGTTGAGGGTGGGAGGGGGAAGGTTATTGTGTGTGTTTTTTCTAAAGGCAAACTAAAACTGCACATTTAACATTGCTAACAAATAATTGTGATAGCACATTTGCATCAGAACTGTGTGGTTGGTAAGATGAAGACAATGCAGACACAATACACCTGACACTGACCATTACCGTTAGCTAATGCTTTGTTATAAAGCAAGCATATGTTTGACATGGGCAAGGATGAATGACTAGTCTGTAAAAAAGTCTTTTTGTAGATATAGGTGCTGTAAAGGCTATTTTTAGCCATTTTCACATCTATTTTGTACACACAGGCAAAATTCATCAGAGGAGACTTCCAGGTGACCCCATGACTAAAGCATTGCACTCTCTACTCCTATGCGCTTGCTGAGGGCCTGCTCAGCAGAAAGCAGATGTGGACATCACTTTTCACAGTCCACACATCTCTAATAGTGCGCTTCCTTATTCCTGGTGTTCCTCACCAGTACTGACTGCCTTGAACACAGGCTCATGCAAGGCTGGAGGGATTCATCTAAACCATCCTTCACCTAAGGCAGGGTGTAGGACTATGTTGTTACTGGTAGGTACCTGTCTGATCAGTGGTAAAGCTTTCAGCAATGAAGGCCTAACAGCTGCCCTGGGAAAGCCAGTATGATGGAGCTCAACCAGGAAAAGGAAGTATAGAAGGACTGTTTCTTTCTTAGAGCCTCACCTCCTCTTTGCTTTCCAAAACCAAATGAGAGTCATGGAAGGATGACAGAAAAATCCTACATCAGTAGCTGAGGAGACATGTTTTCCCATTTCTTCTATCTACAGTGACAACCAAGTCTCTCCCTCCTCCCTTGTCAAGTATCTATTATCAGATAGTCCATAGGCCAGTGACAGGCTGTGTTCCTCAATTTGGGAGCACCATGAGGGAAGTTCAATGGGTTATGCAGCCCTGAGAGAGGAGAAGGCAGGATTATTTATTTATTTATAATACCAAAGAAAACTCACACAATGTGAAAAGGAGTTGTTCTTTGTTGACCTGCCCTGCAGGTCTCTAGCACAGAGGAAAGGGCTTCTGGGATGTAAGGTGTCGTCCCAGCTACAGGCTGGCCTCTCTCCTGGGTTAACCAGGGTGCTGCATGGGCACCAGCTGCAGGCTTGTGGCCCTGTGAGGCTTGCAGAGAAGCAAACAGAAACCCTCCCAGTAACTGTGAAGTTTGGCAACAACTGTGAAACAGAGATCAGAGGCAGCAATAATCACAGGTTAAATTTGTGTTAGAAACAGGGCTATTTCTTCTCAAGGTTTAACAATTTAACATAAGTCAGTAGTCTGTAATATAGCTACAATTGTGTGACCTACGCTGTTTCCCTAACCTCAACAAATGCTTTAATAATGACTGATGCCTTTAACTCGGAACGCACAAGAGACATTCATGTGTGCAAACATCTGCACAGACACACAAACATACACGTACATAATTTAAGAATGAGCAAATAATGCTATACAATCATTATGAGAGAAGGATTGGCCAAAAGCAGAACTTAAAATTACACTGCAGAATGTATGCTGACTTTTGTTTTTTCCATCTTGGTTCTTTTTTCCATCTAAATCTCAGAAGCAAGAAAGAACGGAGGCATCTTCTGTTTATTTCATTCTCTTTGCAACATCCAAATACGCGTACTCAATTTCTTGATCAGCAGGACAAGTGTTTGTAAATTCATCTCTTGCATATGCATTGTTCAAGTATCTTGAAATCCCTGTCATCTCAGGTGGAAAATCAAAATTTCTGTATTTTTTTGCAACAACCTTTGATTAAAAGAAAGAAGAAAAACATCATTACTCACATGATCTGTAAAAAAACCCAAATGTACTCTTTATCCACATTTTTAATTTTTCAATGTTTAAGTCTATCATATGCAATGTAGGGGGTAAGGACAAGGAAAGACACACAAAAAAAGAGAAGACATGGGATGAAGAAAGCTAGCTAACAAGCTAACTCACTTAAAAGGGTTCATTTGGTAAAAATATTCTGCTAGAGCTATGTGGACCAATAGACCACACCTGGAATAGATACAGCTTAAGGAGCTAGCATAAACCAGAATTAACAGAATAAATTTACACTAATAAAGTGGCCCACACTTGGTTACTTTCATTGAAACAGAAAGGAAATACTTGAATTAAAATACTAAATTTCAGATGGCTAGGGAATACAATTTATTGGCCAATACCTAATCCCTCCCTGTTGGCCAGTAAGGATGATGGGACCATTCATCCCCCATCATCCCTCATTCACCTGACATAAAGTGATTCTCCCTGTATTGTCTCTGCTGACCTTTGCCACCTCTTGAGCTTTGCTGTGCCTGAGCTTTGCATGGGTGTGGGAAAGGGCTTGTTCCCTTGCTGTTCTCCGGAATGGGTTCAACCAGAACATCTCTGGGGAAAGTTTTCACTTGGGGAGGTGTCAGAAAGCAATTCAATCCACTGTCCCTATGAAAAAATAGCAGTCTAAAAGGAAACTTTCTAAAGTGACCTTGTTTGTTTGAAAACCCATGAATTTCCAGTGTGGCCATTTCTCTGTCAGAGCCTGGTTGGCTCCAGAGTAGCTCAGGGACCAGCTGTGACAACACCCACACAACTTGGTCATCAGGACTGTTAGGTGTGCGTGGATGCTCCACAGCCCAGTAAGAAGAGGCTGGGAACCTTTGCTGGAAGTGGCAGCTGCCCTGTCAGCATTGTTGGTACTATTGGTGATATTCAGCAAAGCAAGAGTTTCAGATTAAAGGTTCAAATTTCAGCTTTTGCTGGCTTCTTGAATCGGCATGGAGAAAATAATTTAACCTTACTGGTCCATGGTCATTTGCACTTTGCATACAAAATATAAACAAAAACACCTCTCTACAGTACTGAATATAGCATTTATTCCCTACTTCTGAGGGGCTTAGCAAGTGCAGTCACAGCCCAGGTATGAAACGAGGTAGTCTAGCTCCAGAGTCATCGGGTTGAGGATCTGCCTAGCTGTGCTCTAATGAAATGGCCTTTTGCGTTAGCATTCAGTGTCCTTACACAGCTGCTGTGTGGCCTTAGAATAGATAAAGGATTCCTCTGCCTTTTAGAAAAGGACTTGAGCTTCTCTGCTCCCCTTCTCTTCAGGAAGCTAAAAAGCAAATGCAAACCTTGATTATATGGAGCTTTGGTAGGAGGTTGCAATCTGCTAAGGTTAGTTCATCTCCATCCAGGAATTTTCGGCTGGAAACAGTGATCTCCTCAGTGCTGTAAGCATCAATTTCATCAGGCAAGGGGCTATTTAAATAGTTGTCCAGCTTCCTCAGAGCTTTAAGCAAAGATTTTTCCAAATCTAGGTTAAGACAATAAAAAGGTCATTCAAGCCCGTACCAAGGTCTCTCTGACACCAAGCAGAAAGGCAACTCCTGCATCCTGTCTCCTGGCACCAACCCAGCTTGCAGACACTCAGCCATACCAAGCCCTGCAATTCCTTTATCCTAAGCTTAAAACTTAATTCTGGGATAAGAGCTCTAAGTAGCTAAAGGGGGTTCTGAGAAAAAACAGTCTGGGGCTGTGTTACCAGAAATGGCTCCTCAAACACCTCTGCAGAGTGTGCTTTTGCAGAGTGGCCCTGCAGAGTGGCTCCACCCTCACACTGACTCTCTGTTTGGGAGCCACAGGGCAAATGCCTGTCCACAGGAGGATAGCAAAGCTGGGAGCAACGGCAGCAAGCCAACGGGATACTGCTTTGGGTTGTATGGGAAACCAGCCCATGAGTCCTGTTGCTTTCAGCTGAGCGCACAGGAGTGCAGTCAGGACAGCAGGGGCTGGCTAAGGTTGGCTGTGGTTTTCATGGGCTAGGGGTGCCCATATGCCACCGTGGAGAGGGGAGAGGAAGAGCAAAGGGAGCAGGACTGAGAGATGGAGGCCAGAGATGAGTAAATACATGGTGGTAGCGAGATTCCTGCTCTAGAGAGATGTGCCATGGGGCTAGAGTTCTCATTATTTACAGAAATGGAGTAGAAAGGTAAAGTCTCAGTTCAAGCGGGCTGTGCTTTAAGCAGAGCTGTGGGGAAGGTACTGTGTTAATGGGTTTCAGGGCTGAAGAAATGAGGAGGAGATGAAGTTGGTCCATCCATGTTGACAGTGATATCTGAATAAACTATCTTTGGGAATTTTCAAATAAGAATGAATAGGTGCAGATTTCCACAGCCTTTATGCTCTGGAAAATGACTGTTTAGCCTCAACTGTAAATGACTGAAGGACTGCAGCACATACTTTCATTAGCATCTTTTCTTGGGTTCTTTATGAACGCAGAGAATTTTGCAAACACATCATTTCCTGCAGAGTTAGACTCGGGGTGGTTTGGTGCAAGTTTGGGATACCTGGGGAGTTAAAATAAACAAAACAAAGTTACATGACTAGCCTTTATTTTCATCTCCACTTATTATTTAATATACATTATTTAAACTACAGCATCACAATATGTCCATCCATCCTGAACTAAAATCAGTTAGCAAGGGCAAATTTAAGCCATGGTTAAATCATGCGGATGACCTTCTTTTTCTGAGGGAGATGGGAAATGACTGTTCACTCTGCAAACACTGCCCAAAGAGCCCAGTGCCTCTCCCAGGCCACCTCCACTGCAGGTGAGGTTGCGTGGAGCGTGGCTCCTGCCATGAGGAGGAGCAGAGGGAAAGTCCCTACTCATACAAGCTGCTGCTCCTCCCAGCCTCCTCACCTGGCCCATGTGTGAGCAAGCTCAGAACAGCCAGCCCAGCAGCTGTTGTTGCCAGAGGCAGATAGGACAGAAGAAGAGGAGGGGAGCATCTGCTTGCCTAGTTTAGGTCAGGTTCGGCTGCTTGAGAAGAGAGCACTGCAGAGGGGGCTGCTGTCCTAGGGGAGCAAAGGTGTGTGGGTGGAGGGACATGATGCTGCTGATGGTGGGACAGTGGAATTTGGGGCAAGGTGGAAAGAGCTGCTGGAGTGGGGAAGGACAAATCCAAAACTCAGACACCACTGTGCACCAAGATGGACCCAACAGGCCACTCAAAACGAGCCCCGGCACATCTGCCATGTGAGAGGTTTTCACTGCCCTTTTCTTCCAACCACCTGCTCCCAGTAGGTGCAATTATTTGAATAGTACAGAGGAAAACCTCAATCAAACACTAGTGGAGGAAAAGTTGGGTTTCTGCAGCGGTACACAGGTTTCTGCACATGCTTGCCGCAGCGGGGTGGATGTCGTGCCTTGGGAATGACTGTGGTGGCACAGCAGCAAACTTGGGACAAAGGCGAGGGCAGTGGGAGGAGCGCAGCTGGCCTCTTGGGGCCACCCTGGTGACTCCCCCTGCATGGTGTGAGGCTTCAGCACCATTTCACGCCAATCAGTTACCCCTTCCTGCAAGCTTCAGCGCAGCAGCCAGACCAGCCTCCACCCCCAAGCCTCCCACACGCAATTACAACACATACAGCTCATTGAGGGTCTGACCCACAGAAAGTGAGGGGGTTTAGTCAAGGTCTGTGAGGGGCTAAAAGCAAGAGAAGCGGCCAGGAACACAGTACCGGGGTGGTGCAAGTTTTTCTTCCAAGAACTCCTCGATCTTATTGACATCAGTTTTCACTTCACCATCAAATGTCATGAAGGGTGGGTTTGTTCCTGGGGCAAGGTTCTGCAGGTCAGCAGGCTTTCTAATGGGAGGAAAGAGGTGGGGTTAATCACAACAGGAACTACATTTGCAGTTTCTACACTTCATTGCAACGAACTGTTTTACCTTCTAAATAGCAGGTTGCCCTGCATCTTTCTAACAAAACAAAACTTACTACCTCACACTGGTCATGTGAAAATTTGCTGGTATGTACCTGAATGTGCTCCGAAATGCTTAAAAAAACCCACCAACATTTCTGTGGATTAAAATCTTGACTGCTTTAGAGTTAGTCCACTTCATACTAGGGAACCCTAAAGAGGAATCAGGCATCCAGACTGTTAACATAATGCCAAGCCACAGCATGCATTTCAAATCTATCAGAAGATAGTCACCTTTTAAAGTCACCATTTTGGAAAAACTGTTCTGAAAAGGAGAACTCTGGTTACAATCTCACCTTTTCAAATCCACGGTTGTGACATTAAATATGACACCTTTTAGCCACAGAATCATAAACAGACGCTGAGAGAACGGGCAATTTCCAATACTTTCCCCATCACTGCCAGCCTACAATTAGGGAAAAAAAAAAAAAAAAAAAGGTATACATACATCTGTGATGATAGCAAATTTTGATAGCAGATGCAGTAGGAAAGCAGAAAACTCAGATCTGCTATGAGTCCATATAACATGTTACCCATCTCTACTACTACATATTTTTGTGCAAAGTTCCTTTTTATTCTCCTACAAACATGCAGATAGATATGATTAAGAATCCTGTTATCTTGGAGATACAGTTTTTCATTAAAATATATAATGAATATTGCCATAAGTTGGAAAACAGAAGTGAAATCACAGCAATCCTTCCAAAAGAAATAGTGTCCACCTCATTTGTCTATGTGACCATAAATCTACCTAAATCACTGAAAGATTAAAACACATTAAATCAGTTTATGATCACGGGAAACAAATAGAGATTTACCAGCATAACTGAGATGTAATGTCTAAAGCACTTGAGGGAATAAATGGAAGAAATAAAATAATTAAGAATTTCAAACTGAACAACTGCAGGAGCCCCAGAGAAGGAGGGAAGTTCAGCGGTAGCCTTGATCCAGCTGAACCCACTTGTCTCTGTGTTTTGCTGAACTGAGGACTAATGAAGGACAAGTGCTGTACCCCCCGGCTAATCCCTCCTCTTTATAGATTCCAGGCTTCCTCTTTTAAGACTGAAATGTGGCCATATCCAAGTCATGTAACCTCTCTTTCAGTGTGCCCCTGTAATGATGGTCTTTCCATTTTGGCTAAATGAGTCATTGTGTCAGCATAAAGCATAAGAGGTGCAACTCACCGTACGTGTGGCTGCAGAAATGTTGCTCTCGTGTACTTTGTATTGCATTTTGTTAAGAGGCTTTGTTAAAATGAGGCAAAGTCTTGCACAGTTGCTGTTGGTTAAGTTAGGCTTCACATGACGTTGTTGGAAGAGATCACAGGTCTAATTTTTAAGCCCTTTATATGACTCTCCTAAGGTGCGGTTTTAAAACTTAGATTAAATGTAAGGGTGCAGAAGTAAAAAAACTAGGTGTATCATTTACTTAGTTAATAGGTTAGTTCATTAAGGTTTGCAGACCTTATAACTAAACAACACACATTAATGAAACAAGTTCTGCTTGCTCTTTCACCTTCCTCACTATCAAATGCATCTCAAATAGAGTAAAAAGCTCTCCATAAACAAACATTGCTGTTGGATTGCTTTACAACGCTCACCTTCACAAAGAGCTCTATGTCTGGAAATGAGCACCTCATCTGGAGCAGACAGGTTTCTGCCATGGAGCTCGAGGGATGCATGAGGAGAGACACTCCTGCAGCTTGATGAATTGTCTTATGCTCCCTGACAACCCGAAGGATTCTCCTCTGATAACTCTCTGCTTCTGGTACTATGACAACCACTGGCTTTCTTGGTAGTGAAAACCAGAATAGTTTATTGCGTTAAGCACTGCCAGGGGATGAAAACTTAGAAATATTAAAACAGCTGGACTGCTGTGTTAGAAAAGTCTTGTTTCGTAGGTGGCAAAAATGCAAGCTGGTCAAAAGCTACTATTGTATTTTTCCTCCTACTCAGAGCACTGCTTTCCAGTGCTGTACAGTCTAGAGCAACAAGAAGATGGAAAACTACTGTGTATGTTTAAAAAATGAGACTATGAATGCTGCTAGCGTGCACTTAAAAGAGAGCTAGACACGACACCACCATTTTGTCTCATCCTGCCTCTAATGTCAAGTTTACCCACCCGCAAAGGAAAAAAGGAGCTGCAGGATATTCTGTGATCCCTCGGTGCTAGCAATGAGCACCCCCACCCTCTGCCAGGCTGCACTTAGAGGAGAAGTAGCAGCCAAGGGACATCATTTTGGACGTGCCATGTCTGGAGGAGGCAGGCAGGTATGTCTGGCAATGAGTTGGCTCCCACTGTCTCCTTTCCAGCTGCCCCTCACCCTCTGGCAGCGGAGGTGCTGCTACAACCGCTTCCCAGTCCACTGCTCTCACACCAGCTGTGCTGCCAACAGCTGCTGTTCACCTGAGATGGGCTCCCAGGCAAACTTCTCCAGTAGGACACTGAGGGAACAGCAGCTCAACCAGCTACCAACCTTTGGTGTCTCAAACAGTTTATTATAGAGAAATTTCAACCACTAAGCTAAGTCAGTGAAGAAATAGTCTTACAGCAACAGATTGCTCTGGTCTGGGCTAAGACAGAACAAGTGTCCAGAAAAACAGTTCCTACAGCTGCCTTGATATTTTCACTCAGCCTTTGACAGGAAAAAATAAGTTATCTCAGCAGGGCTCATGTACCATTTGGAGAACGTTCCAGATAGTTCTGTGGTCAAAAAGAGCTATGTGATCAAGAATGACAGCAGGATGAACTTTTCCTGATCAATTACTATCTTCTGCTGTCCATTAAGTACTGAAATTTTGGCTTCCTCTATCTTTTACTGCTGGACCTAAGGAAACATGGTTGTTGCTTCATTTTGTCCCCCATCACCTTGGTGACAGTACATTTCAAGGAGCCAGATGCAGCAGCCCCAACCTGCTCTTCTGGGGAAATGTCCAATGGTAGAGTTAGAGGTCCAGGTCAGGATAGACATGTTACCATTACAAACACAGGCACAAAGCAGGCACTGAGTCCCAGTTTGTCCTTAACTGGAATGACATATAGGCAACAGGAAGGTAAGGGACTGACAGCCCTGGAGATGTTACAGAAGCAATCTGTGTCTTGTTTTAAGTGCAAGCTTTTTAATGTCCATATCTACTTGGGCAGCAAATTTACTACAGCACTGCTGCTTTTCTATTTTGCAATGGATAAAACAGCAAATCTCTCAGCCTTTTACCTCCATGGCTCTCAGCCTGCTAGCAACCTTTCACAAACCAAAAATAAAAATAAATCATGTGAACACTGAGGAATTTAATAAAATGGGCAATTAAGCATCCCTGATTACAGCAATGCTCTGCCAATTCTAACAACTGAGATGATTAATTGTTTATTTGGTACTTTTGAGTACTGCTATGGGCTAGTTGGTGTTATGGGCTATGGGCTATATTCTATGGGTTAAACACACACCGATGAAGTTCAAAAGGCACCTGACCTTCACATACTGTGCTGCCTCCCCTCCCATGCTGCCTTCAAGGGACACTAATAGACCACTCCTATCTTAGCTGTGTTCTACACAATGCAGGTACCATGGTCAGTCTCTAGTGAAGTGCTACACTCTTTGCCTAGCTTTGCTGTCTCCAGTGGTTATGGTCTTTGCATGACTCTTTCTGGTTTTTGCAGCAGAAAATAATTTCAGATCTATTCTAAAAGCTCATGCTATCCAGGCTGTGTAGTACATCCCAACATCTAAGACAGGGCTGTGTCCTCTAGGGTTGCTGTGTCTGGACTGAGAACAACAGACAGATGTTCAGGAGTTTGCCAGAAGACTTGACTGCTGAGGTCCTGTGGTAAAGGACGCAGCAGCCATTCAAGTAGGGACAAATGGGAAGCTGGTGAAGAACAGCAATCTTTAGGAAGCTGAAGGCCAGTTAGTCCCCAAGTGCTTGAGCTCTGGGCAAGAGGTGAAGGAAGGACAAATCTCTACAGTCTGATGGTAGATATCTCCAGATTTCCTTTGGTTCTGCAAATCTGGAGATAAATTACAGTAGCCCACAAAATAGCACAAGCAGTGATTAACCCTTTCCCTACTGTAACAGTGACCTGCAGTCTGAAGTGACTGCAAGACCTAGAGCACCAAATCTGATTCAGACCTTGATACAGTTTGACCTGGCTTCTCAAAGATACTAACTGCAGTTTCCTATTTTCTGTTTTCAGTTTTCAGTTTCTGCTGAAACCCCAGAGCATGGATATTATGGCCTGCTCCAGAAAACAGGGTGAATACAGCTACCTAAAATGCCTTCAGATATGTCAACTTGCATTTTTGACTTACAGGCAACAACTCTGTTCTCCTAACTCAGCTCATCTAATCTGGGGAGCTACAGTTCCTATTGGACATAAAAACATTAGTGACACATGCCAAAGGTTCTTGTTCAAGTTTCCAAACCAAGGGTCTGTCATGATGTCACCAGCCACTCAAAATTCATGAGCTGGGACACTTGAAATAGCTTTATAGCTGTGTATCGAGCAACACTACAATAGCTGAAGTATGCCATCATCTTACAATAATGTATTTCCAACAAAGCAAGGGTGGTCTTTTTACAGAAGTGAGACTGTGTGTCAACATCTTGCCTTGCAGGGACACAATGCAGCAGTAAGAGAACCAGAAAAGACCCTCCTGTCCCATATTAATATACTCACAGCTAGGGGCATAGCAGCCTGGGACCAAAACTCCCTGCATTTATCTCCACAACACATCTTAGGGATGTGTAACATTGAGCTGTGCTTGGTATAAATGCAAAATTTAATTACAGTTCCTCACTGTTGTGCTTAGTGATGATGCAGGGTGAAAACTTAACTCCGGCGAAGGCAGCTGAGTCTCTTGCTGTTGATTCAATGGAGGATTGTGTTTCCAGACTGGTTATAATCTTAATAACCAGGTAAATGCTGCTGTAATTGTAGGTAATGCTGCAAGTTGGTCTCCACCTGCAATTGTTGTGACATTCTCTTAACATCCAGATCTTGTGGGTGAAGTGAAATCCCCAAAGCACAAGCTGCTTTTTATGTTCTTTTGCTGCTTAAATAGATGGCTAACCAGTGCCCTGAATAAGTGGCATTTATGTTTTAATTGTGATTGGTCAGGAGGTCAATATGCTTTTTCTAGTAACACTGGGATTTAATGAGTTCATTAATCAAATAATTAAGACAGCCATTGCTTCAGAGGAGAAAAATGTCAGGCCATGCATAGAAACTTTCATTCAGAGCCATAGGCAGCAATCGTATATTCTGAAAGTATCAACTTATAACAGCTCTCCATAATCATGTGCCATTACTTAATGGCATTATTAGCCTACCCTCTCTGTTTTCATTCATTTTTCACTGTTCCACACTCTGGTCTCTTTTGTTGTTGTTCGTCTGGGTCTTACTCAAAGATTCTAAGAAAGGGTAGAGCTCTCCACACCCTTCTTTCCACTATTGCTTAAGCTCATGGATAGGAGCACCACCATGTTTTAGATGGTCTTCACTAGGCAGCAGGACCTCGTGCACAAGATATTAAAGACAGTCCCAAAAGAACTATATTCAGTTTCTGGAGCTGCTGTTGCCAGCTTGATTCAGCAGCTCTTCTTTTCTGAGTGGCCTTGAAGAGGTCACTTGCTTCCACATCCTCATCCATAGCAAGAAGATAATTAATTAATAGCAACATTACCCAGGAGTCGCACACTGTATGTCATTCTTGAGCCAGTAATTTGGGCCCTACCTAAGCTAGAGCTGCTCTGCCCCTGGAGCTGTTGTAAGAATTTGTTTTGTAACTGTTTCTGCCCAAACATTTCAGGAAACAGGTTTTTGAAGGTTCTTCTACTGACCTCAAATGTTCTGTGCCTTCAAAATCATGATGCATGGATTTTGTTTTTCCTCAACTTTTTGTTTCTTTTTGAAGGTTAAGCACAGAAGAAACAGTTCAGAAGGAGCAGAAAAGACTTTTTTGTTTTCATATAATTATGTAATCCCTTTGAAGCTACAATAAAAAGGAGAACAAGGAGCATAACTTCTTTTTTTTTTTTTTTTCCAAAAGCTGAACTCCAATTCCATCTTCTTTCTCTAACACAAGGGAGCTAAGTTGCCTCCCTTCCCATATTTATGCTGGCTAAGAGGCAGGATGATCCACCATGAAGAAGAACCACTGCCTGCTGCGATACAATGAACCATCCAGCTGGGACCAGCATCATGGATCTGCCCCTGCCTGTTCTGCTGAGCTAGCTGTCTCAAGCTGAACTGGGACTTTCCTTCAAGTTTCTTTATTTGGTCCTCAGCTATAAGGCATTTTTTGCATGCTCTTCCTTCTCATACCACACCAGCAACTCCCCTCGCCTTTTTCACAACTCATTTGATCTCCTGTCAAAGAAGAGAAACCACAGCAGCCAGTCAAAACTACTGCCTGAAAAACTACAGGGAATTCTCAAGCTTGGGCTGCCTGTGGAAAGCAACTTGGAGGCTGGATGCAACTTTCCATACCAACAGCTATTTTTCTTTAATTCCTTCTAGAGACTCATTTGTTCTGCACTGGCATGGATTAACTGATTCCACTGCACTCCTAGCACCAACTCCTGCCCTGAACTAAGCCCTGCAATGCCAGCCTGATGGCAGTAGCTGCTATGAGTAGCTACCACTGGCTCTGCACACGTAGCAGCAATGCAAGAAAAGCCCCTGTAGCAGACAGCTCTGCTTTCATTGCACTGCTGGGAGCAGCCATTGAGCTTGGCTGCATGATGGCCAAGGGGAAAGAGGAGGGGAGCTCCTAATGCCTCCCCTTTCCTCCTTACCCCTGAGAGGAAATACCACTGCCCTCAGGTTGACCATAAATAAATGGCCCAAGCCATTTATATTTTTTAAGAGTTTTTTGTTGTTTTTATTTTTCCCTAAGATCACAAGCAGAAAGACAGAGGGAAGCAGCAGGGCTTCACTCCCATACTCCCACTAGCACAAAGACTTCCTTCAGCCTCAGCAGTAAGTTTGGAGAAACACACGGGTTTAACTGCAGCTGCACTGGAAAATGTCTGTTTTTTAGACATAATCATGTTCTGTTAGTGTGTTGTGACAGATATATCATTTTAATTTAAAAAAACCCCAAACTATTCCTTGAGGATACTGAATGTGTTTTACATTCTTGATGTCTGCTACAGTATTCATGCAGATTCCTAGAGTATCTCAACACAGAAAAAACCCAAATTGGCAGTATTACTCCTGTCATGAATGCAATAAAAATACAGTTACAAGTCATTTTGGTTCACTGACAGCAACTATGATACACTTAATAACAAACGCTATTCTGTGCTAGACACAGAAGCACCACAAGCACATCACTTGGATCAAATCACATTCAAAACTTCTTGCAAGGAAGAGACAGATTATCTGGTATTTTCTCTATCTAAGCACTGTGTTCATTTTGTGGCCTAGGGCTAGGGCATGAACACCCAAATGCTGTATTTTAAAGAACTCTTTTGATGCCACCTACTGGACTTGAAATGAAAATCTTGACTTCTGCTTTTGGAGCAATGAGCAGTGGTAGCTTCACATGTTAGTTAGCACATCTCACTATGAGAGGTTCTGCCTCAGAGCCACCTCTTCAGAAAAATGCTTTTATTTTTGATAATGGCACTCTTGAGAGTACTTGAGATGCTGAAATTGTACTTCCAAGCTAAGTTTAAAGATAAACCATTTGTAATTTAAAATACATTTTAAAGGACATAGCAAAAATTTTGCCACTTACTATTCCAACACTATTAAACAGTCATGTAGCTCTGTCTGTCTGCTAGTATCCAACACTTAAACCAGATGTTTCCAGTCAGCTGCTGTTTAACCTCTTGGCCAAATAGGAGAAATATTCATATTTAAAAATGTGGCTGGTAGTTGAGATTCCTGAATATAAATTGTACTTTTGGTACTTGCCAGGGTAGACTCTTGCTGTGTGTGACATCCATGATAGTGAAGTTCAATGAGAAATCTGTGTTAAACAGCAACTGGACACTCCCTCAGGTAAAAAAAATATTTCCCCTTCCCTTTCTCTCTTTTTTTTTAAAGAGCAATATAAGCACCTTTATCTTGAAAGTGTGCCATAAGGATTTTTGTTAAAAAAGAAATGTATTCTATTTTATATTTAGCAATATTAATAACTGCTATCTTTTATTTTGAACAGTATTATAGGGTTCAGAGAACTTCAAACATACTTAAAGGATTACAACTTTGAACACGCAAGTCCAATAACACACTTTTTTCCTAAACCCTAATTCAGTTTTCAGGTTAAGGAAGCAACAGTAAATGTTAACTACATGCATTCTGCTTAAAATAGCTTTTTTCTCTTTTTAAGGTGCTAAGACAAAAAAGCATGCAGAGGAAGGAGGGTACAAGTATAGTGCAATGTTTTCTCTAAAGAATGAAGGGGTGGTTGGACTTTCACCATCCTCTCCTACAATGTCACTTTTAAGGCCTCTCTTTCTTGCTGGAGCTGGCAGTGTGCCCCTGCTGACTCAAATACTGAGGATAAACCCTGAGTCTTCTCCTTCCATTGCAAACAGCTTCTAGTAGTTGAGTAGTTGAGTCTTCATTCAGAACAGTGTCCATGTTGAACTCCACCCCTGTAGGAAGCATAGCCCTCTTCCACCTGAGCAGGAAGGATCCCCTTCTCTACTCACCACCCCCTACATAAGAAGGGCCAAGTTAGAGCTACAAAGACTAGCACAGCTGCAGCCTTCAGCTACATCAGAGGCATGTTCTCACTCTATACACTCCTCCTTGAGCATCTGTTTGGGTGCTTCAAGTAGTCTCAGTAGTGAGATAATTCAGTGCAAGACTGAAAAGATCCCCACGACCACGCATGCAAAATTAGTAATCTGGGCGTTAGATGAAAAAATGGACCCTGGGGCCTGTGGATGTCTTCTACTTTCCTTTCTCCTACCTCTCCTCCAAGTCACAATCAGTCTAGGTGTGTCTAACTTTTAAACAAGCAAGCTGACTCACCAACTGCAAATTGAAGGATGAGTCCTTGAAGTTTTCTATCTGCTAAATATCCTCCTGAATGACAACCTGAAATGTAGCTAGTTATGTTGGCTCAAGTGGATTTAATTTTGTTGGCAGAATAAAGCAGACTTTTGTTATATGTCCTGTGCTCTCAGCAGGGGAATCACAGAATTTCCTAGATTGGAAAAGACCTTTAAGATCATCTAGTCCAATCATTAAGCTAACACTGAGAAGACCCTGACTAAACCATATCCCTCAGCACTACGTCTACGCAACTCTTAAATACGTCCAGGGATGAGGACTCAACCACTTCCCTGGACAAGCTGTTCCAGTGCCTGATAACCTGTTAGGTAAAGAAATTCTTCCTCCTATCTAATCTAAACTTCCCTTAGGCCATTTCCTCCTGTCCTATCACTTGTTCCTCGGGAGAACTGACAGACCCCCACCTCTCTACGACTTCCTGAAAGGAAGCCATAAAGAGTGAGAAGGTTTCCCTTCAATCTCCTTTCCTCCAAGCTAAACCACCCCAACTCTCTCAGCTGCTCCTCATAAGACATGTGCTCTAGGCCCTTCACCAGTTTTGTTGCCCTTCTTTGGACATGCTCTAGTGCCTCAGTGTCCTTCTTGTAGTGAGGGGCTCAAAACTGAACACAGCACTTGAGATGTGGCCTCAGCAGTGCCAAATACAGATGTAGAATCACTTCCCTGGTTCTACTGACCACATCATTCCTGATGCAGGCCAGGATGCCATTGGCCTTCTTGGCCACCTGGACACACTGCTGGCTCATGCTTAGCAGTCTGTCAATCAACAGCCCCAGGTCCCTCTCTGCTGAGCAGCTTTCCAGCCACTCCTCCCCAAGCCTGTAGCACTGCCTGTGGCTGTTGGAGCCGAAGTGCAGAACCCATCATTTGGCCTTATTGAAATTCATACCACCGTCCCTGGCCCATCGATCTAGTCTGTCCAGATCCCTCTGCAGAGCCTCCCTACCCTTGAGCAAATCAACACTTCCACTCAGCTTGGTATTGTCTGCAAACTTGCACGAGGGTGCACTTGATCCTCTCATCCAAGTAAAGATAAAAATTGATAAAGATATGAAATGGAAATGGCCTCGGCACTGAGCTCTGAGGGACACGACTCATGACCAGACACCAACTGGATGTAACTCCATTCACCACCACTCTTTGGGTCCAGCCATCCAGCCGGTTTTTTATCCTGTGAAGCATATGCCCATCCAAGCTTTGACCAGCCAGTTTCTTCAGGAGAATGCTGTGGGAGATGGACTTTTACTAAAGTCCAGATAGACAACAACCACAGCCTTTCCCTTATCCACTAAGTGGGTGACCATGTTGTAGAAGCAGATTAGGTTTGTCAAGGAGGACCTGCCCTTTATAAACACATGCTGACAGGGACGGATCATCTGTGCTGCATGTACTGTGTGATGGCACTCAGGATGATCTGTTCCATCAGCTTCCCCAGCACTGAAGTCGAACTGACAGGCCTGTAGTTTCCCAGATCTTCCTTCCAGCCCTTCTTATAGATGGGTGTTACACTGTCTGATTTCCAGTCTGCCGGGACCTCTCTGGTCAGCCATGACTGCTGAAAAATGATGGAAAATGGCTTGGTGAGCTTCTGTCAGCTCTCTCATAACTCAGGTGAATTCCATCCGGTCCCATAGACTTATGTACATCTAAGTGGTGTAGCAGATCATGGACCATCTCTTCCTAAATTGCAGGGGGATAATTCTGCTCCCAGTCTCTGTCTTCTAGCTCAGGGGACTGGATTCACAAATTACAACTGGTCCTATTACTAAAGACTGAGGCAAAGGCAGCATTAAGCACCTCAGCCTTCTCCTCATCCCTAGTTACCATGTTTCCCCCTGCATCTCATAGAGGATGGAGACTCTCCCTGGCCCTTCTTTGACTGCTAATATGTTTATAGAAATGTTTCTTTTTGTCTTTTACAGCCAAAGCCAGATTAATTTCTAGCTGGGCTTTGGACTTTATCATTTTCTCCCTGCAAAGCCTCACTACATCTTTGTAGTCATCGCATGTGGCCTGACCCTTCTTCCAAAGGCAATAAATTCTCCTTTTTCCCCCTAAGTTGCAGCCAAAGCTCCCTGTTCAGCCAGGCCAGTCTTCTTTGCTGCCAGCTTGTCTTACCACTTAAAGGGACAGTCTGCTCCTGTGTTTTTAGGACTTCCCTCTTGAAGAATGTCCAACCTTCCCAGACTTGTATGCCCTTCATGATGGCCTCCCAAGAGACACTGTCAAGCAGTCTCCTAAACAAGTCAGTCTGCCATTTGGAAGTCTAACATGGCAGTTCTGCTGCCCCTCCTCCTTACTCCTCTAAGAATGGTGAGCTTAATAATTTCACAATCGCTGTGCCCTAGATGGCCTCCAACAGTCACATCCCCAACCAGTCCTTCGCTGTTCACAAAGAGCAGGTCCAGCAGGGCACCTGCCCCAGTAGGTTCACTTGCCAGCTGTGTCAGAAAGTTGTCTTCAACACACTCCAGGAACCTTTAGGACTGTTCCCTCTCTGCTGTGGTGTATTTCCAGAAGGTATCTGGGAAGTTGAAGTCCCCCACAAGTACAAGGGCAGATGAAGCTGAGACTTGTCCCAGCTGCTTATAGAATCTTTCATCTGCCCCTCTGTTGGGTGGTCTGTAACAGACTCCTGCCACAATACCAGCCTTGTCGGCTTTCCCCCTGGTTCTGAGTCATAGACACTGAACTGTATCATCATTATAAATAAGTTCTAAACAGTCATAACAGTCCCTAACACACAAGGCCACCCCATCACTTCTCTTTCCTTGTCTACCCCTTCTGAAAAGCTTGTAGCCATTGATTGCAACACTCGGGTCGTGCAAGACATCCCACCATGTTTCAGTGATAGCTACTATATCATAGTTTTCCTGATGCACCATGGCTTCTAGGTGCTGTTTGTTGTCTATGCTACATGCATTAGTATAGATGCACTTCAGCTGGGCTAATTTTCCCAACACTTTTTTGTGGGCGGAAGCCCTAATTCCTATCTGACCATTCTTAGGTGTTTCCATGGCTTCTAACCCATCAAAAACCCTCGCATCTTTGCTGCCCCATGCATCTCCAGCCCCTACCTCCACTGACACAGTAGAACAAGGGTCCTCAATAGCACCCCATCCTACAAACACTGGCATGCTTCCCCCAGTCTTATCCCTAGCAGGCTCAGTTATAATCCCTCCCCCCTTCCAATCTAGTTTAATGTTCTTTCAATGAGCCCTGATAATTCTTGCCCCAGGATCCTTTTCCCCCTCTGAGACAGGTGGATCCCATCTGTTGCCAGCAGGCCTGGTGTTGTGTATATCAACCCATGATCAAAGAACCCAAAGCCCTGCCCATAACACCAGGCTTGGAGCCAGGAATTGATCTACTGACTCCTCCTGTTAACTCCCTCATCAATCCCTGCAGCTGGAGGGATGGAGAACATGATTTGTGCTCCTGATCCCTTAACCAGTTGCCTCAAGGCCCTAACATCTCTCTTAATTGTTTTTGGACTTCTTGTGGCCACATCATCACTCCTCACCTGAAAACTAAAAGCAGGTAATAATCTGCAGGCCTTACCAGGATGGGAGGAGAAATGACAAAGAACATCAGTTGACTTTACATTTCAATGATCCAGTCTGCAAATGGAGGTGCTTTGGGAAGAGGGCATGTTAAAAAAGGTAGGTGCCCAGTTTAGCAAGCTGTACAAAACCTGAAGATAGGTGCAGGCAGCACTGCAGGAAGGAAACCTGGAAGAGGAACCATGTCTGCTAGAGCAGTAACTGGAAGTGGTTCAAATCACGAGGCACATTGGTTTTCCTGTTCTCTTCCTCCCCCTTACAACAATGAAAATGCTCACTTTTCCAGGGGGAAGCCTTGGAGATCCTGTCTGGCATTTCAGCAAAATATAAGGGCAAGTTTCCGTTGGAGAGGTGCTGGAGAATTATCTAATGATAACAACCAGACCTGCAGATGGAGCCTGCAACCCAGGAGGCAGGAACAGTGACAGCACCACCACTGCTTTTTGGAACTGACTGAATATGCCACAGAATGATAACCCTGAGTGCTGGGATAATGGAAAAGCGGTTAAAATGGTCACAAACTGTTACGTTACACACTGAAGCCGGAAGCAACCTCACATAGTGTCAGTCAGAAAAAACAAGTCTCTAGTTAGTATACACACTCCTTAAGGATTCATCGTTTTGCCTCACACACCTACCCATGTGCCCTCTGGTAGTGCTGCCTTCTCTGAGTACTAAACATCCCTATAGAGTTTAGGCATCTGATTTAACTTAAGTGAGATGAATCCCACCTTTGAAGACTACTTATCAGCTAGAGACAACTCCTAAAAAAAAAATCAATACAAAGAAAGACTGGAGTGCATTATACTCAATGTGCCTGACCCAACTTCCTGAAGGAGCTGTAGGGAGGAGGTGATGTTGCCTTAGGTTACATCAAAGCTGGAGCTTCCATGGAGGCAGGGCAGCATTCAAGCCACAGCACAAGACACTGTACATGGTCCTGAATGGGTCTCTGCAAAAATCTGGTCTTTCACCTTCATGAAAGATTAAATCAAACTCAGTCAAGCACTACAAAGATGATAATGAAAATAAGGAATGTATTTCACAACAGAGGGCAGGAAAATCTGTTCTTGTTTAAATTTGGAAAGCCAAGACTGAGAGAAGATATGATTACTCAGAACAAGTATGAATGTTTGCCCTGATAGTTGGGCATGATGCTAAAACAAAAACAAAAGGGTATAAACCAGCCATGAATGTTTCTATCTGACAATTCGAAGGGTTCCTAACCACCACAGCATAAGGTTTTGAACCAGATTTCCAGCAGGATTAGCAGGTGTATCAATAGACATGTGCATATGTGACAGAACTAAAGGGAAAAAAAAGCCATTTTGTCTTAAGATTTGATCCCTTTCAGAAGGGACTTGGGCTTATTCTCCACTGGGAGGTTCCATGTTACCCATTGTTTCTTTGCACATGACACAGACATCACTGCAAGGGCAAGATGATGGCAAGTGTCATGCTTTTGTATTCCATGCCACTGAATGTGCCCAAGTGAAAATAACACATGTAGCAAACTGCAGGGCAATGACGGAAGGGAAAGTAAACAGCAGTAGCTATCCCAAGCAGAGTTCACATTCTAAAAGAACTGAATGATCGCTGGGAAAAGAAAATATATGATGGGTATAGTATCTCTGACAGTGAGCTCCAGCCAGACATCAGACAGGGTACAAGACTGTTGGCAATTCATAAAGTTCATGTGCCAGAGGTTATCCTCTTCTGAGGAAGAACTGAAGAGCAGTTGGCACAAAATGGCATTTTAAAGTGGCTTGACTAAATCACTACAAATCTAGTTGCTGACGATGTTTGTTTGATGCATGCCTACGACGAAGGATGGACACATGCTATTATGGGCCAGTATTCATCCACTGGGCAGGTACAACTGCCCAACTTACAGAATACAAGGAGTAATGCAAGGATCCAAGGGATGGAAACTGAACAAAAACTCCACAGCCAGAAGCCTCACACAGCATTGGCAAAAGGCAACAGTCTGAGCTGCAATGGGACGCAAGCCTTGATACAGCTACATGATCCAAATGCAACCCAGGATGGCTGCAGCAACAGCGTCTTATCAGACAGTGAGGACATCCAAGCAGCTCAGGCCTAACAGAGTACAGGAAGGCTCAGGAGGTATCACAGCCATCATCTAGCCTGAGTATGAATAATCATCAAAACAAGGTATAGGCATACATGATAGCAGAATGCCATCTAGGAGAACAGCAGCAATGGACAGGGAGAAAGGCCCCTACCTGTAAAAGCAATACCATCAAGGGATGGGTTGTTGATTCAAAAATGAGCATACATGGAAGATTATCAGCCACTAAAACGCTGGTGATAAAGAGTGGTAACTTTTAGACAGGTCCAGTTGCTGAGTGCCTGGACCAGACATCAGGAGGCTGCTTTGGACCCTTGGGGCTGGCCACTGCTGGGGCACAGCATGCATGTAGTCAATCCTCTTGACAAAGAGACAGATCAACTGCTGAAACCATCAGCAGTTGTTTGCTCCCATCAGATGTTAATGCCTATCCACAAAACAAGCTACAAAGACTACATCTTAGTAAGAATCCTGCCTTAAACTGCTGTCAGGATGTGGAGCTCCAGCACAGCACAGCTGCCAAACTGATCCAAATACAGACCTATGGAAAAGGTGTGGATGGGATCCTCAGGCAGGAGAATTTCTTAGCCCAGCTTTCCTTTTGACCTCATGGAGACAGGGAAATTTAAAGTTTTATAGTAGGATTTAGGCACTATAAATTAAGTATTGCGCAAATACAGAAAGAAAAGACTGCTCCTAACTTAAAAAAAAAAACCAGAAAACTTATATGTGGACCATTAGCAGGGATGTGGGAATGCCAAAGGATTTTTGGAAGTCTTTTTATAAAACACCGTGTAGTTTAAGGCTTTTAGCCAAAGCTCAGCTAAAAAGAGGTGCCAAGGGAAAGAGAATGAAAGGAAACAAGTGTAGGTGCAAGGCAGTAAAAGGAATTAACCTGCATGCCTTCAACTGACCACAGAACAGCACTAAACTGGTTTTTGTGTGACCACAGATTATAAGTAGTAGGCTAAAGGTTGAGCCTACCTACAAACAGGACAATCATTTAGATCTACCTGTCTATTGTGTTTTTAACAATGCAGCTGTACATGAGTGGTCATCTCATTATTAGTAATCTAGTTATTATTACTGATAATGAAAGGTGGGCTTTGTCCTGGAGCTGGGCTCTTCTGACACTGAATGTGAGTTCAGGCTGTGCTCCCACCTGCAGAGATAGCAAAACTCTCGCTACCTCACATCTTAACATCTGAAGCTTTGCTAAGATTAATGTCTCCCGGACTGGCCACCAATTACCATTTCATAGCATCCAACCATTTCATTCTTAAAGCTTTTCTCATTCTGTTAGGTTTCTGAAATTACACTATACCTTCTTTCATGCAGCATTTGCATTAACTTACGATGATTATTTGATTACATTTCATAATTCATATGTTAAGTAAGGCTCCTTGCTAGAAACGGTTCCTTGAATGCTCTTGATCCTCGGTTCATGTTGAGGGATTAACAGTGTGTTGCGAGTTCCTTTACAGGATATTTCCCTCAACACTGTTTTTATGTATTAAGCAGTGGTCACAGCTTAAAGCGGATATATACATGTGGAAATTCTAATCCTCTCTAGATGACAGGAAAAAAAAAAAAGAAGTTTGAAGCTGTAATTTCCTCTGGTTTCAGCTCTCTCTCCCCTACATGCCACCAGCCACTTCAGAGCAGAGAAAGACTTCTTTATTCTAACTTTCGCTGAATTATTTACTTACTCATGGTCTGCTGGGTAAGTAATTATTGCTGAAATTAACTTAATTACTTAGTAAATAATTAAATGCTTTTGATGCATAGGAAGAAATTTCCCTTCATTAAGAAGCAACTTTGTGGCAATAAACTTTTTA
Source organism: Actenoides lindsayi (assembly GCA_025331215.1). Classification (NCBI taxonomy): domain Eukaryota; kingdom Metazoa; phylum Chordata; class Aves; order Coraciiformes; family Alcedinidae; genus Actenoides; species Actenoides lindsayi. The sequence goes on from WTSP01009154.1 coordinate 31,758, forward strand.
CCTTTGTCCAGATACTTTATAAATAATGAGAAACAAAAGCCCCAAACTCACTCCTGTTACTTAGCTGAATTATCCATTTGTTTTTTATTTTGATTATCAGTCTGTCCAGTACTTCTACCGAGCAGTGGATCTGCCTGTAGCCTGCCCTTCCAGTTCTGACATAGATTCTAAATAAATGAGCCATTAAATGATAATTCTGTAAAGCAAACACGAGAGGGTGCAAGTGAAAATTAAAATATGCAATGTCTTGTAAACATTTAGGGAGGCTGCGGTTTTACTAATATTCACTTTTATATACATTAAAGGGATTAAAGATTAAATTTATGTATGTGTGCACTCTTACAAAAGACAAAAGTAAACCAATTCTGTGATTTTACACATGCTGCTGTCGATAGCCTTGGGCCAGGTCCTTCACGCTGTCACAGGTATTTTCAACTACATCTGTGGCTCTCTACAGGACAGTTAAAGGCATTCAGCAGCTGCTCTTAAAAAAAAAATATCCTAAAATTAAAGGAAATTTCAAAGGAAAAATGCAAATTATGGGTTTATTTTCTCAGATGTCTTACAGCTACCTATACCTGGTCTACAAACAAGGCCACTATAGTAGCTACAGTATTCAGCAAAATGTGGGACAGTGCTGAGTCTGGTTTCAGAGCAAAACCATTGGTGCCTTTCATGATAAGAAGGCAACTAATTAAACACAGAGGATGCTTACCTCTAGCTACCTGCCATCTATAGCACAGTAACTATGTGGCAATAATGCAAAAGCAGTCAGCAACAAGGAGCCCACTGCTTCACGAGCTCAACAATAATGTGCTTAAATAATTAATAACTAGGTTGAGTAATAAGGCCTGGCCATCCCAAGCAAAACTGTCTGAAGGAGGCTCCTTGTACAAGCAGATCCTCTCTCGCTGCGCCGCAGGGAATGGGAAAGGGAAATTGGATGCTTCTATGACAACATCAGCATTTGGGGGACATCAGAAAGAGGTTTCCCTGGAGCTGCTTTGGCTTTGAGAAGAGATCTTTGTCTCACGCTCCTGCCGCTCAGGGATGATCACTTGGGAAGGGGCCTGAGGTGCTTCCGGTGCCACATCTTGCTCAGCTGGGCACCAAAGGATGGGGCCCAGCAAGACCTGGTAGAGATCTAGGCAAAATTCAGCGTTTTCCCAGGTTTCCATCTCTGGGTCCATAGTGCAGCAATCACACACAGCCTTTTCTCAGCCAGATACTAAACGCTTTAAGGCAAAGTAAACGTCCTTTCTAATGTTTTTTAGATGCCTAGCCCCCAGCAACAATACATGAATACAGTAGCCCTTTGTGACAGTCTACTTTTTTCCTAAAAGAGCTTGGGAAATTATTTCAACAAGTAGTGCTTTAACCCATCATAATTATCAATGCATTATTACTTATTAATCATTTATTTCATAAGGCTTGCTTAGATAATGGTGACAAGCAAGTTTTCAGGAACTGTACACAGCAAGGAGAACAGAGGCAAGACAAAGATAATGAAATGTAAAAATAAATAGGAAAATATGCTTATGACTAGCAAAGACTGAAAATCTTCAGATATAATTTAGTAGTTTATATTAATCTTGCCCAAATTAGGAATATCATTCTCCTGCAGACATAACTGTCAGATTACATGAATTATATTTGCTTTGTATCTCACTCAAAATAGCTTTCAGTCATCACTATTTATTTTAGTACACCATGATCATGAATTACATGCATATTCCTCACATACAGTGACCAAGACTTTTCAAAGCAATGTAAGTAATCATTGCCACTCCTCCAGAACAGCAGTCCTTTTATTTTAATGGGAGAGGTGACAAAGTCTCCATTGCTTGTAAAAAAAAAAAAAAAAATAAATACAGTGGTTTATTCAGAAAAGAAGGATTTAAGCAGAAGCAAGCAGGAATGACTGCAGAAGTTGCCCCAGCTCCACTCCCCCTGAAGTGAGGAGAGGGAATGCCATCCTCCACTTTAACTACAACAGAAATATGCCAGCTAATTAAAAAAACCACACAAGCCTCAAAAAGATCACTCTCCCTAATCCTTATCCAGTTTTTAATTTTAAGATTCAAGACTATTTTCAAAAACCTTCCAGTAGCCTAAGAAAACCCAGAACCTTTTAACTGAAAACAGGTGAAAATCGGAGCTGGGAAATGCCACCCAGTTACTGATCACTGGTTTTAATCTTACACCAACTAGCTCAAAACATGAATTTCCTTCTGGTGTGAATTCTGCCTACAGAGTTCATGCCGTCTGTGTTTGTGTTAATGGGAACATTACCAGGTCACAAGCACACAAGCAGCAAACCAAATGCTATTAGCTATTTATCCTGTTACAAGAATTATGTTTAAATACCTCAATGCTATTTCTAATCCGTATTTAATAACATGGCAAGATGCCAGCTGAACATTCTACATAGAGACAAAAATCTTATATCCTTTTTAAATTCTTACAGGGAATTACTTTAACAAAAGAGCATTATATTCTCAAACACGTTATAGGTCTGGGAAAAACAGATTAACTGGCATTTCAATGACACATCCTGCTTTACACTTCACCATATGATACTTAACCTGCTACACACAGCTGCGCTGTTTCAACCTAAATGTAAAAACTATACGCACATATATAAAGTAATATCTGTGACTTGTGTTGTAAACAAGTAAATAAGAAATAACCAAATAAATAAGCTATTTCATGTAGCTTCAAGGAGTAGGACATTGAAGGCTTAAGAAAATAATTTGTCAATGGTATTCCTATATTTGATGTTTAAATGAAAAGGTGAAAGTGAAAGATGAAAAGAAGGATTTGGGTTTGTGCTTTTTTTCCCCACTAAGTCTTTGTGATATTTTGGTCCAAGTAGAAAATAGTTCAAATGACCAGGTAAAATTCTACATAAAAAAAAAAACCCTGTCAGTTCCAGTGGGGACAGGCAAAGACATGTCCTGAAAGAGAAGTTAAAAACTGGGCACAAATACCAGCAAAAACCCATTAACTTGATAAGAGGGGGCTGGACTCTATTCCTTCCCTTCCTGGTATAAATTCAAATTCAAGACTATTCTTCATTCTGCTCTCCCCACCACCTTGTTTCCATTCACAGGTTTTGGAAAACTACGAGAAACACAGTATTGCTAATTAAAATACAGTTTTTAAATAAATATATACTGCATGAATCATACTGCTAAACCAATCAGATATAACACTGATATTCCTCAAAAGAAGGACCGTCCCCCAGGTTCCAGCCGCTGTGATGCTCCTGGCATGAAGGAGACTGATGATATTGCCAAAAGGGGTGGTAGCATGTTCATTTCTGTAGGCAGCACACAACCTGAAACATTTAGGTTTTAGGGCATATTTGGATCCTGTTTCAAGTTTCATCTGCCACCATCATGGAAAGAAACTTGATTTTATACGAATCTCTCAGGTTCTGTAGTATCTTTTTAAAATAATTTCAAAAATCACTACTAGGTAAATGTTAATGATTCTCCAAGACACAAATGAGAATGTTACTGAAATCTGAGTAAATGTTTAACAACGTTGTAACTATGCCATTAAATAACTTGGGAAAGGGCATTTATTTCTGACTCCAGTCCTGCTATAGTTTATTTCATTCTTTAACAATGATATTTCCAGTCCATTTTGAATATTCAAATAGATGCTAAAACTTCAGCACATGTAGAGGAAAAATATGAGATGGGAAATATCCCCTTTGAACCTCTGCTTGTCTGAGAGGCTTTACAATAACCATGTATCTACATGTCATACATCCCGCCAGCCCCCGGCTTCTCGTGGGGAGGAGGCTGCGATGAGCACTCTCCTCCTAGGGGAAGCCTCCAACAGTGGAGTTAGTGGCAGGTTGTACAAGGTTCTGCTGTTTGCTTTGAGAAGCTAAATATTTTTGTGAAGGAATTCAGACACTTTAGGCGGGTGTTATTGAAAGCAACTGGAATGGAGTCCTTTGACTTGCTCAGGTTTTATCAGTAAATAATCAGACATTGCAAATGGAAATGCATACAAGTCCTTATCACAGTGTGACATTTTATTATCTGAGCGAGGAAATAATCATGTAACCTTCACATGACATTTACTTATGGTCCTTGAGCAGAGTCTGAGAAACATGCCATTTTTTACTTTCTCATAGGAGCAGTAGGACCTTTTTAGGGGAAACACAGAAAATACCGTGATGGCACAGGAATAAATCTCCATGCTTCACTTCCCCTTCTATAAAATATGTATATTATTTCCTTTCACTATGTTACTCCCTTTGTTACCTCTGAAGAGGAGTGGTTTGTTTCTTGGTAAAAAGTATACAGCCATCACCAATCTAAAGTGACTTCAGCAGAGGTAAGCATCCTAAAAAAAGCATGGTCATTATTAATAACTTCCATTATCACTTCTGTTTCACAATATTTAAACCAACTTCTAAAAAAGAGCCATAAATATAATTCTGCATGGATCCATATGAGACTGTAAGAATGGCCAAACTGTAAGTCCCTGGGATGGCTAACCCTGGCTGGTACCAGTCAAGGTGAAGAGCCCAGAAAGGCAGAATTGTTTGTGGGAGCAGAGCGATCACAAGGCTGCCTAATCCTCTTGCTGTGAACAGGGCAGCAAAGTGCTGGAGAGAACTGATTTCAAATGGAAAATGACATTGAAGAGAAAGTTGGTTTAGTATTAAAGATAGCTAATAAATAGAATTTGACTTTTTTTAATAAAAAAAATTTTTTTTACTGTTAAGCATGCTAATAAAATCAAAATTGAGATTCTTAAGTACACCGAGCATGATTTTTTACACCTATGCTAGGAATGGGACACGACACCTTTTAAACTTTTGAATTCCTACCATATTCTGGTTTCTCAAAGCATGTGGATAACACATCTCTTATTCCATGAGGAATCCCAAAACCTATGGAAACCAGAGGCTACTGTATAAAATTTAAAATCTACATACTACTATGATAGGAAATAATAGCAAATAAACCCTATATTACCTAATCATATATGGATATTCCTAGCTCCTTGCATTTCATCTTTATGACTCAGACTCACTTTGCAGGTAATTTTAAATAGACGGTGTCAAAGAGAGAGCTGGAAAGATTCTGTAACTGTGTCTGTGGCACTGGCTCGGGAGAGGGATGCACACTAATCTTCCACTTAAGCTCCAAGTAATATCACAACCTCAATCACTCCCATCCCACAACAGTGTCCTAAGTACAGGGCTAATGATGCAGCTACTGCTGCCTCCTCCATATTGACAACTGTACCTAAATCCCTTGTGAATATATCTAGACCAAACACTGGCAGGTAATATTTCCTCATAAAAAGCTCTTAATTTTTATTTGATGAAGACAACTTCCAAAATTTCATCTGAATTCATTAAATAATTTAATTTGAGTATAGTACTATTTTTCAACTGCTTGGCCAAGTCTCTTTCCTCCCCTCTCCCAGAAAATCATCCACCACATTTTAATGTTTTATATTTGTAAATGCCATGAGTCCAGTAGACTGGTTTGTTATTCATGTTATATACAAATATGAACCAAGCCTCAAGTTATACAGACAGTGAAAATTTCCTAGCCACAGCTTCATGGCAATCATCTCATGCAGCAGTCATCAATCTTTCTGAAGAAGGCTGCAGCTCTCCAACAAGATTTATGAAATGAAAGTTCACTTCAGACAAGCAGGGACGAAGGCAGAAAACAGACAAGGAAAACTTCCATCTTTTCCTCCAGTCTGTAATGATCACAGGTTAAGCTCAGCCTATTAACGAAGACAAAAGTTTAGGAGCAGAGGCAGCATAGTTGAATTTTGGGCAGCAAGCTGATCTCATCAGAAGTTTCTGCTGATTTCAGCCAGCAAGAAATACAAGCCATGCCTTAAGATTGAATCAGGAAAGCATCCCCTGTTTAGTGAAGAGCTTAAATAACATGTGACTTTAAGCTTGTGCTTAAAGTAAAACTCATGGTGACGTGCTTTACTGAAACAGTGAGCTGAGAATAGTAATAGGAAAAGGACTAGGAATGTAGCTTTGAAGACATTTATTTTTTTCAAAAAATTTTTTTTTCTAAAACAAGAATGCAAAGCACAGAGATCTGCAGTTGCACTGAGAATAAATAGGTGCTTAAGCCTTGTACAATCCTACGTGCACATGCAGCTTCAGGACTTCCAAAGTATGGACAAAAAGATGACTCCGTGAATTATGACTAGGTCATATTAAAAAAAAAAAGCAAAACACAACATTAGATGCAACTTCATATCTGTGATCACTTATGTCCATCTGTTGGTTTGTGTCTTTCTGGAACAGGATTTGGCCTGTCAGTTGTCAGAACTGACACTGGCATAAACAAATAGAGCACATTACTACTCCACCAAACAACCTTCAAAGAGCAAAGCAGCAAAACTAATTTTGGTGTAGTTTTCTAAGCTATTCTTTAGTCAATGGCTTCAAGGAGCCTTGTTTCTTTTTAGTAGTCTAAGTTCCAAAAAGGTGACAATCTGAATGCCCAGAAGGGAAAGCATGAGAAGTAAAAGCAAAAAAGGTTGCACATTCAAAAAAACTGCAGCTCCTTCAGTAAAAAAAAAATAAAAATTGGCATCATTGCCTTTCAAACCAAAGTCTCCTAAGCACAGTTTTATTGAAGACTGCTGAAAGAATACTCAGCTACCAGAAAAACTGCTGCAGGTGCACTCAGCACACACAATAACAAAGAGTTATGAAAGGAATCTGTAATGCCAGTTCCTCTTAAGCTGCATTAGGGAACTCGAAATTGCCATATTCAAGATGAAAAAAAAAAAAAAAAAAAGTAGCTGAGAAAGGGCAAATACCCATGGGAAGGGAGCCAGCTTCCTGCTTTGTACGACAGACAGTCTTGGGAACAGATCCACAAAATGTCTTTAAACAAACACACCTCTGCTGATTTGGTACTTTTTGTACAGCTCATGTAGTCAAAGAATTCAAATCACCATACAAATAGCTAATTAACCAGCAGCCAGAACAGTGGGGCTATGCTGTTTCATCTGGGTAGCCCCATAAGGCTCAGTCCTGAGCAGCTTTGGTTTGATTCTGATTGCTAGATCTATCTAGCCTACACAGTGCTCATTCTCCGCTCCATGGGAAGGGTTTTCTCCTGAATGATCATTCCCTTGTTCTGGGGTAACTGTCACAACTACTCAGTTATAAAAGCAGACAGGTCTCATAGCTCACTGTAAAGCAGAATATCCAAAAGAACGGTGGAGGGAAACAACTTATAAAAAAAAAAAAATCACAGGATTTTAGTGGCAGTAATGTGGCACCTGAGAAAAGATCCTGCTTTCTGAAGAAGGTACATGAAACAGAGCTTGAGAAAAAAAACAAAACAGAGAGGGAGGAGTATGGAGCATATATGTTTCTCAGGGAAAATACAGCATGATTTGGACAGAAAGTGAAATGCAGCAGCACTCGTTGGGATGGGGGGAAAGAGAAGCTGTCTGTTTTCTACCACTGCATAAACCATACCAAATGCTCCTCTGCGTATTTCAAGGCAACTTTTCCTTCTGTAGCAACACACAGATACAATGTTCTCGCCTTTGGCAAGCTCTGGGTAGTTCTCTTTGCTTGAATAAATACCCAATAATTAAACTTCCCACACACCTCTTTTAATCCATAGCTACGAAGCCAGTGTAACTCGACATATGCAAATCTTTATTTTCACTCTCCAGAAGTGTTCAAAATACTAGGCTCCTATGGTGAACCTACATTACAAAAAAATAGTAAACACCTGTCTACTTCCAATTTGCTATAGGATGTCCAGCTATTCTCCTTATAAACCATTCTTTAAACCTCACTGATTTACAGACTGATTTCACCGATGAATAAAAAAATCAAGATCTTATATACAAATACCTACTTGGTAATTATATTGTAAATGTTTACATCAAGCATCAGGTACAGCACAGAGACCACTGAGTGGCCATACAGGCTAGGAGGTTTCTACGGGGATCTGAGTTTCTTCTCTCCGTGGATTTCTTACCTACAGCACTCAAAGCCCAGAAGTGCAGTTTAAGAACAGTCCATCTATACTTTAAATGTAAGATACATAAAGCACACATCCATCACATCCCAGAAAAGGAAGATTCTTTTTTGTGCTGTAATATGAAGCATCCATTACCATTTCAGCTGGATACGTCCACTGTGGTGTTTGGAGGCACAGCTGCAAGCACCTGTTATTCCTATCTCTCTACTCACAGCAAGGCTTTTATTTTCTTGTTTAACTACACTTTTGATAATTCAACAGAGCTCTAAGTATGTCAAGTCAGTCAAGCACATCTCAGGAATGGTGCAAGGAAATTCTGTTTCAGTAAAGTAACCTTGGTCCCTTGGTAGGAATGAAATAACACTCTGTAAATGAAAATAACTTACTTTGATTTAGAGACCAAGAATGGCACAAAATTAATAAAGCCTATTACTTTTCATTGGATAAAAATCTATTACCTTAGGTTCATGGTCAGCTTTTATTATATACCATTTAATCCAGAAACTAAGCAAGAAATGTTTTGGAAGATGAGCAATCTCTGAGAAGACCTCGTGCTCTAGATGGGTCGTTTAGCCAACTGTTTGTGTTCAGCGCTTACAGATAAATCACTATCCCTAGAAATCTTTGGAATTATTAAATCTGAAAGTGTTTATTTTTTTAAGATTCTTGTGTTTAAGTTTTTTTATCTGTAAGAAAACTTAAAAATCATTGCTATGTGACCCTGGAGGTTTGGGTTGTTTGTTTTTTAGGATTTTTTTAAAATTTAGAAATAAACTCTTAAGTCCTACAGAAATGTTTAAATTGCCTAAAATTAACTGAATATTTTTGGTGAGAATTTTGCTATTTTCAAATGGTAAGATAAACTTGTGACATTTAAAGATGTTTTCTGACAAAAAAAAAAAAAAAAAAAAAAAAAGGGGGCTTTTGCCACAGAATAAAGGGGGAAAAAAAAAAAAAAAGACTAAATATACCATTGACCTCAGAAGACCAGCTAGCCAGCTTCAACATCAACAAGGTGCCCTACCCAAGGTGCCAGATATGCTTAGCTGAATTACCAAAGGCAGATCAGAAAGCATATCTGGTTGACCTTTGCAAACATTTGACTTTGAATAAAACAGAAAAATCAAGTATTACTATCTAAAGAAAATACATGGTACATGTTGTTTCATGGGAAAATTGAAATCAAGCAAGCACCTAGTGAAACTCTCAAAGTAATTTTGATATGGTCCAGCCAAGGAGTCTTACATAGTTCAGTTTCACTAAGGGCACACGGTTCAGTTGCCCAAACACAGATGTTCGCTGTCTTTGGAGATGCCTACTGCAGCCTGTCTGGCATCAAGCTGCTGGTGCAGAAGGATATTATCTCCCATAGATGCTGCTAATTCTGCTAAGTGCTAGAGTATCTTAGCATGAGATCTCAACACTGAAACTTTGGGTTTTGAGTTCAAACTAAATAGCACTGCGTAGCAACCCAAATCAGCTTATAAGCACAATTGCTGGTACCCATACTTTTGGAGCTAGCAGGAATTTTGCCACCCACTTCACCGTGGGAGGCACAAGGTGACACGATATTCACAACATTCAAATACATATACACAAAATTAATGAACCAATGCAAAGCAGCAAGAAATAGAAAAGGGGAAAAAAAACCCAACAAAACAAAACTAAACCCTATAAAAAGGACAAGCTTGATCAACAACAGCAAAAAAGTAAGAAACACTGTTTATGTTTATAGTCATTGTGTTCCAGATTCCTAGCAGGGAAACTGCAAGGATCATCCAATCACTACCACTGTATCATGTTCTTGTGAGTCTGCTCCTATTATGGGATTTACTTCTAGCATGTCTCTGTATTTCTATAGTGCTATTGAATCACAGCACAGCCCTCCTATCTCTAGCACTGTGCACACAGGCACAGACAACAGGCAGACAATCCCCACCTTGACCATTTACAAATAAACCAAAAATCAACAGGTAAGTAAAATGAATGAACAGAAACAGGCAAGACAAAGAAATTAGAACAGGACGGATAATAATCTCAATACTTTTAACAGCCTAATAATTTCCCAGTGGCATTATAGAAGGGTAGAGTTTTAAACAGAGGTTTAAAGAAGGTCAGGGAGCTGATGGATAATATATTTACAAGGAAGCCCCCAGCTGCATGGGAGAAAGCACACAAGGTGCTCGCTGAGAAACGCAGCAGGAGGGTGAAAGAGGTCAGCAGCACTTGGAAAGTAGACGTGGGTGTCAACATCTCAGAAGCACATAAAAGCTAATGGGCAGGCATAGTGTAGTGATATAATAGAGCATAAGAGGGGCTGTCACATGTATTAGAAACAGGCATATGAAGGGAAGTGTTTCAGGCTGGAAATGAACATTCACATTCAGCTTGAATCATTTTCTCACATCCTCAACCCTTGACTTTTAGCAAGTGCTCAGGAGGGAGCACAACGTTTGTGGACCACACACTATGGTCAGATACAAGCATTCAGTAATCCCTAAATGCCAGAATTCACTCTGTCCCATGTAGAAATCCACTCCTCCCTTTTTTCCCATCAAAATACTATTTAAGCACAGCGTTATGTATGTGCTCTTAAAACTTACTTTAAACCACCACAGAGAACTTAACACTCTCCCTCTTCTTATACCCCTTTTACTGCTGCCTAGAGAAGGCTAGAAAGACAGCAAGCATGTCTTGAGGCAACAGCATGAGCATGAATTTGGGACTGAGAACATGAAGAAGTGCTTCTCATTGCCCAGCACAGCAGCCCAGCACATTTTGGTGGCTGGGGAGATGCTGAGCTTGCCAGAAGGCATTTTTAAATTTCCACTAAACTCGAGAAACTTGTGCCAAAGCCTTAGCTAACTCAGGGGGTACAGTATTTGAATGGGAGGTATGGCTTGTAGTGGAGAAGGTGCCTTCTGCTTTTCCCTAATTTTAGGTCTACTCTGAGAAAAATATCCCACCCTGCTTCAAGCTTTATTTAATCTGGAGAGATCAGAGAAGAGGGAAGAAAAACACCTCAGGATGGTTTCTACACAAAGAAATTTCACATCTGCTATTTCATCTCTGTGGACAGACGCTGTTTCCACACCAAGTCCCACTGATTTTTGTGGGATTCCAAGCATAAGCTGGAAAGAAGATCTAAAGCTCTGTACTATGAAATATCAGAAACTAGTTTTAAGACCATTACAATTTTTTACTTTTTTGTCCATTTACCTCTAACCTAAATCTTCTGTGCCCATACCTACACAAACTGGACAATTACAAGGGATGCTACACTGCTGGGCTGTTCATGGACTCTCTGAATGCAGGCTTGCCAAACTTTGGGGCAATTATCTAAATGTCAACTATAGTTCATGCTGGAAAAATCCTGGCACTGCATTTTAAATAATTTCTTGTTTCATCCACCTCTGCCACCAGGATGTGATGCGTACCCTTCTTACTGCATTCTGAAGATCTTAAAATTCCTGGAGAAATCCTTATGTCACAAGTCACAGCTAGCAATTCCAAATGGATTCCCACCCCTGTCCTGGATCCCAGCCCCACGATGAGGAGGGCACAAGCAAAGCCACTTGGTCCACAGAAAACAAGATGCCTGCATACTCTTTCCATTTAAACCTAGAGAAACCTCCAAGAACCCAGCACAGGACCCACTAAGGGAAACTATGGGGGAGACCACTTTGCAGGTCAGGTCTGTGCTTCTCTGGGTTGAGCAATACTACCAGCTCCTAGGGCCAAGGGGACAGGCAGTGATGGCCTTTAGCCACCAGGGGGGAAGCCCCATCCCATCCTGCTTGTGGTCTGCGGAATGAATGAGGAGCCAGAAGCAAGTTTATTTTGGGCATTAATAACCAAATCACCATAGCCAGGCTAGACTTTTGCCTGCCAGATTTAAATACCACCTATCACAGGAGCTGCCTGGGGCTCCTGGAGGAGCGAAGGGTTGCAAACCCAATTTCCCCAGCAGCCCCTTACATCCTACCTTGACGAAGAGGGAGATGTCGTGTTCCTGCTTCTCCTCATCCTCTTCTTCCTCCTCCGGGGCGGTCGGCGAGCCCGTCTCGTTCTCCTCATCCTCCACCCGGTCCTGCATGCCATTCAAGCTCCGACCTGTCGCGTCCCACTCGTCGCCCTCTGGGCCCGGGGACCCGCCGCGCTGCCCCACCGCCACACCGCCTTCCCCTGCCCCCGGGGCCGGGCTCCCCGCGCCTGCTACCGCCGGGACAGCGGCTCCCCACTCCGCCCCCGGCGTCTCCGCTCCATTCTCACCGTCGGGACTGCCCAGCGACCGGCGTCCGCCATCGGCCTCCCCTCCGGCCGTCAACGCTACCTCCGCTTTCCCGTGGCTTTCAGATGCCACCTCGCTCTCTGCTGGGACCGCTGCCTCCTCGGGGACTATCCCGGCCGGAGCTGCCTCCTGAACCCCATCTTCAGTTACTGTTCCCGTTGGGGATGCGTCCTGCACTGCATCTTCGCTGACTGGTACCCCCGCTGCTGCCTCCTGCACTGCATCTTCGGTGACTGGTACCCCCGCTGCTGCCTCCTGCACTGCATCGTCGGTGACTGGTACCCCCGCTGCTGCCTCCTGCACCGCATCTTCGGTGACTGGTACCTCCCGGGTTGCCTCCTGCACCGCATCGTCGGTGACCGTCCCCGGCGGGGCTGCCTCCTGCACCGCATCGTCGGTGACCGTCCCCGGCGCGCCTGCCTCCTGCGCCGCATCGTCGGTGACCGTCCCCGGCGCGCCTGCCTCCTGCACCGCATCGTCGGTGACCG
>WTSP01009155.1:0-10566 GCA_025331215.1 Actenoides lindsayi
ATAAAATTGCCTATAGTCCTTGCTGTTCTTTAAATTACATCCATGTCTCTCTTCTCCAGTTTCTGCGACACTTGCAACATTGATATTATCATGACAATGACTATGACATGACCCTGACAGCTGTGATGTCAGACTCATCACTCATACATATCAGTATCTAAACCAGATTATACTAACCATAAAAAAACCCCACAAAAACAAACAAACAAACAAACAAACAAAAAGAATGGCAATTTATCAAATATTATAGTAATTGAAAATAAATTAAAAGCCTAACTTTGATCTTATTCTTAATTCCATAACAGAAGGTTGTTTGGAAGTTAGTGGATCTCAGCTCTAATGAATCATTAAATTTACAGTCCTGGCCTTAAAAGTATTTCAGTTCTCAGCTCCAGTTCATCTTGTTTCATGCTCACCTTCAGTGAGAGTGCAGGCATTTGATTGCTGACACCCTGAGACATCTCTGAACAGCTGATCTTCAGCCTCAGTGTTGGGGAAAGAGTAAGGTGAAATTTTCACCAGAGCCCTGACTTGGTGGGCAAGTCAGAAGAAAGAAAAGCCTCTTCATTTGTCTAGGCTATAAGTCTTCTCTTTATATATAATCTCACTTAGGAGTAATTAAAAGCCAAGAGAACATAAACTAAGAGTTTATATGATATTTCATAAAAGTCTGATTTTTGTGTTAAAAGTTCATAAAGAACTGAATGTAGTTGTTACTGAAAGACAATAACTCTAAAGTTACCTCAGAGAGGTAAATTCAGCATTAAATCTATATAAAAATTACCAGATCAATCAGATCTTAAAAGAGAACCAGCAATCCTGTGTCTTTTTTGGGAACATCTATGAGTTATAATGTTTTACAATCTTCATTACTACAAACACATTCATAGAAAAAAAAAATTTAGGTGTAAAAACCTCTCTCTGATGAAGATTATTAGTAGAGTGTTTAGTAGAATTAGAATTTTCCTCTGAAACTGTAATTTTCTTTAAAATTTATGTTAAGAAGCATCTTTTTCATTTGCTTAAATACCCAAGGATCCATAATCAACACTTCACATGACCCAAAATTCCCATTTACAGTCCTAATATACAACCCGGAAGGTTAGAAAATCAGCCCAGAAATCTGGTATTTGGCTCATTTTGATGTTATTCAGATCCTCTCATCTCCAAAACTGGAGCTTACACACAAATACAACTATGTGAGAAATTGAGGTTTAATTGTTTTATCAGGTAGCAGTTTCACTGAACTTAATACAACAGCTGTATGATTAGGTGCTCATACTCAAAATCTAAGCTGCTGACGCTGCACAGCTGTTAAGCTATATTTACAAAGTTCATATGCAGTTCATAGTGGACAAGTATTGATAACACAAGAATCACTACTAGAACTACTACTAACTGGCATGCTTGTTGGCAATCTAGGAAGACCATGGTCCCATGAAGAGACAGTTTTTTGAGAAATGTCTCTTCTATAATACTGCAGTATATAATGAGTAAACCATGACACAGCTTTCCTGTTTCTAAGGTAAAGATCACTAGGGAAGAAGAAAATATTTTACAGAATTGTGATTGTCAAGAGGAGAATAAGTCTGCTTTGACAACTGTGGGCTGAAGTTTGCATTCATCAGGTTTCTGTCAAAAGAAACAAGCTTTAAATGTAAAAATTATATGGCTGCTCTAGTTTCCATTTCTCAGCTAAAAATATATGCTTTTCCTGGAATTTAATAAACAGAGCATTCTTAATCTGTATCTACAGACTGCAACAGTGCAACAGAGACTAAAACTGATGAATATGAAGTAAATAAAAGAGCCTGGTTAGGAGGCATGCACACAGCAGATAAGGAATTAATGATCTCAGGAAATATGGCATAGTTCCAATTAAGGTTTTGAAACATGTTGTTTATTACTCTCCACTCTGCAGACATCTAAATGTAATGTCCTTGCTTTTGCATCTCAAGGGGTAATTCAAATTTTACTGGAGTAGCACATTGTACTGTGTTAAGCTGTCCAGAACAGTGATGGTACAGGCACTGAAAGCTTAGTAGTCCAGTACCCAACCTTGCTAACCTTCCTTACAAAAGATTAATCTGCACTTAGCTCTTTCATGGTCATTTTCATTCCAAATCAAACCTGTATTTTCTAAGACTTTGGAGACTAATCAAATACCTGATGTTCAAAATTAGTTAGGTCTTATTTAATGCTAAAATTTCTGCATTATTAGGGTGGAAAGTTAATAATTTTACACTGTGAAAAAATATGACAAATGTGACTTCCTTTCCAAATTTAAGATAAATTTATTAGAATATTCATTAAGAATCAATGTAATACTTTAAAACTAATATCAACCTTAGTACTACACATTAAACTTCTATCAATATAGGGTAAAAAGTGTGATTTAACCACGAGACAAATAATCAAATGGAACATTTTGTTGCTAACATTGTATTTTAAAATGTTTAATATAATGGCAATACAATGGCTCAGTTGATTGTTTCATAAGAAGTTGTGATGTTAATCAGTAACTCAGAATTACAAAAGGACTTCCAAGTTTTGAGATTATGAAGAGTAATGACAGTCATACAAATAGGTCATAAAAGGTTTAATACTCCTAAATGCTTTTCATAGCTGTGTTCTGTCTCTCTCTAAACTGAATCATCTTTAAAAACAGGTGTTATCAGCACTGATCCACCTAATTTGCCAGCATCCTAGTCTTCATTGCTTGGTGCTAAGGAGTGTATGTGTCCTTTCCACCAATAAATCACAGCTAGGAACCCTTTAATTGCCAAAGTCCACCCTAAAAGCTACTGAACATAACTCCAGGATTGTGGGGTTTTTTGCATCTGTATTGTGACAAAGCACGTCAGGTAAAGAATCAACTTAGTGCACCAGTGAAATGTCCATTTGTATAATACACCTACTATAAGCACTTTCCAGAATTGCCCTGAGCAATACAACACTTAAGCATAGCACAGCAAAGCAACTGCTCAGAAGTTGCAAGAATTGAATTTGTCCTCAACTCCATGTCAATATGTCTTAAGATAATTGCAGAAGGAAGCTGAAATTAACCCAAAAAAACCAGCATGGTGAAGGTATGGAAACACATAAGGATTAATATCGTAAAAAAATATTCACAGCCAAATATTATCAGGCAGGAGAAGAAAAGGTCAGAGAAGTCTGTAAAAAGGCTTTAAAATTACGCCCAACACTCCCCCAACAACAGCAACCCCCATACAATGGATGAAAGAGAGTGAAAACATAATTAGAAAGGAAAAGAGACTATAATCTAAGAGTTGGGAGATGAAAATGGACAGGAAAAAAAAAAAATTCATAGGAGGTAAGTCCTTTAAATTCTTCAGAAGATAGAGGACTTCAAGATTGAAGGTTTGATCTATGGTAAGTAGGTGTATTGATTAATGGTATATTTAATTACACACTGAAGAATAACTGTGTATCTTTGATACATAATACTACTAAAACCAGATTGATACCAGTTGTAGGTACTGTGTAGGAGGAACAATTGGAAAGATAAAATAAGGTTATTTTCTCAGGCATTCTTGAGTGTAATGGATCTTTTTGTTTTACAGACTTTTCCATACAGTGCTTATAAATGGAGCCCTTACTTTCACACGCCCACTGGCATGATGCTCAGGGTTTTGCTTCAATATCAAAAGCCAAGAACCTCACCACTGTTTAAATCGTATTGCTCTCCCTCTGTAGTGCTGGCCCTCCGAAACAACAATAAAGGCTGGTACATGCCAGATTACTCCTGAAATATCAGCTAATTGGGCTTCAAACATGTGTAACACTTACAACACAAATCTTGCAAGTAGAACAAATGATATTTAGTAATTTGCCATGTGTGGATTTACAGAATGGAATAATATCAAGATTTCTCTTGAGAAGCAGATTCCTTGCTTTTAGGATCCATCAATTGAAGAGTTCAGGAGGCACGTCCAGAGAACGATGTGACAAACATAAGAGTAAAACTGCCTTCTACATCACTACATAAAGAGGTTTCAAAAATTTAGCTCATTTATTTGTTGTTTCCTCCAGGAGCAGTAAGTCTCTCTCTCTCTCTACTGCCCTAAACAACCAGAACAGTTCTGTATTCATCTGGAATACAAGAAGCTCTGGATCACTCAACATCCTAGTCTATTTTTCTTTAGATATGATTTCTCACAGGAAATCACATAAACTGGCAGAACATCACAATGGTGGGGGAAAAAAGAATACAATAAATGTATCATTTTATTGTGTGTAAACTCACCTAAGGATAACAAACAAGATAATTTTCTTTTAAATTAGAGAAGACTGCTATGCATGAGCAATGTTTAGTTGGTCCACTGTATTATTTCTGAGAACAGCTATTTACTGCTGCAGCTTGAAAACTATCCAGGTAACGCAATTGCAGCTCCCAAGAGTCATAGTCCTGCTGAAGAAACTGAAGAGCTGCATTTCTCTGAATAGATAAACCATAAGTGATAGTAAACATAGACAGTGTTTCATAGGGTATTCTGCATGACCCAGAAGATACATCTTTTCACATGTTTTTTTCCTGTCTTTCTGAGGGCTCTATAAGACTGAAGTATTGAATTTTTTGCTTATCCTTCCTCCAGGTTTTATACTGATTTTATTTTTAACTCAATAAAATTTTCCCTAAGAGCTCAAAACCTATAAAAGAGGTGGGTGATAATTTCCCTAGAATGGAAAAGGAATTTAAGGACTTAATTAGGTGTGCTATTCTCTTTTCAACATTTTGCATCATTTCACAGCATCTGATTTCTCATTAACATTCAAAGACAGGATATACAAGACTATGTCTCACACACAAAGGAAATGTTTCAGCTCTCTGACTAGGAAAGGACTTCAGCATTCAAAGATGGCACTGCAAATGAAATTGTGTAGCTTTCAAACATCATGAATCAAGAAACACAAATTTAGACATAAGAAAATAAATCATACTGCAGACTCCAAGGAAAATTTTTAATACTCATGTTATGAAAACGAACTATTATCACTAAAGAGATAGTGGAAAGCAATAGTCAGGAGGTGAAATCAAACACCAGAGAAAAGAGGAGAGAATTTTGCACAGAAACCTGTGACAGCAAGGGAGGTCCAGGAATGCTTTGAAGGAGAGAAGCAGTAAATTCGAAGGGCAGCTCTAGTGGAAAAGGACTGCTTCTCATTCATGCATGTATATACTCAAACATGTAGAAAAATAGAAGTATAACAAGAGTTATCCTGGCTTTTGATTCTATAAAGCTCCAGCAGATTCTAAAGAGCTCTGTCACTGCTAATAAGATGATAATACTCCATAGAGTCCTGGTGTCCCATGCAGATGGGCCAGGACCAGACAGAGAAAGGGGCCCAAAGGACCCCTATGCAACAGGGGCAGGAGCAATGTGCAGCACTGTTCCAAGCAAGCCTTGACATCAGTGCCAGCAGGGCTGGGGACAGCTCTGGGGAGAAGGATGAGCAGGGGAGAAAGAGATGCAGGAGATAAGGGGGAGCTTTTCCCCATGAGGGCAGTGGGGACAGGGCCCAGACGTGTTGCTATCTGCTTCCCTGGAAGGTTTTCAGACCTCACAGGATAAGGTTTAGAGAAACCTGGTCTAACCCCATGGCTAAGACTGTTCCGGGCAGAGGTCCAGACTGGAGACCTCCTGAGGCCCAATGGCCTACACTGTCATACACTACCAGGGAATATTACTGGGAAACAGGTACTCTGTTCTTCATAAGGAGATATCTAAGGGACTCTCTGTTATTTAGTAGACATTTTCATCAAGTCTGACAGTTTCCATAAGCAGAGGAAAATCAAGTTTTACTGTACTATCAGTTGTACAGTATAATTAATGGACCTCTGTCAGTAGCCAGCTTTCATCACAAAGACAGCAGGGGAATGGAACATGGTTTTACATACATCTGTTTTGGGATCCCTCAGTGAGTCTGTGCTGTGCATTTGAGGGGAATCACTTCACACTTATGCTGGCAAGGAGTGTGTCTGATGACTTCAAGGAAGGTAGTGTCATTTAGGAGTCTGGAACTCTGACAATATGTTGTTTCAGTCTCTGTCTCTGATGAAGTTCAGTTTACCTGGCTGCAAAAGGAAGATGATGATTCTACCACCCTGGGGTAGAAAACCCATTATCTGTAAAGTAAAGCTCATAATTTGCTCCTGTCATTTCTTTCTTTTAACATCCTTGAAGGAAGGGTCTTAATTTTTTTGTGTGGCACGTGGAATAAGGTAGCTGGATTGCCCATGAAATTGGCAAGGCAGTGACCCCCCTCTAGATTTTAATTGCTGCAGACATGACTCCATAAAACTGACAATAATACTAGTGAACAAGAAACAGCCACAGCATCCAAACCTAAACAAAACTCCATTAATAACAGTCACACATCATAAAATGTCAGCAACACGTAAGGAAATATTTCCAACAGTTCAAGTCAGAGTACAGGAGCTTTTGCTCCAGGTCATCCTGATTACAAAAGGATGTTCCTACATGAGACATCATTTCAGCTGTCATCACAGTGGCTTGTACATCACTGCTTTTGATGCAATTGAGTCAAATTGTTCAGAGGATTTATGTGCATTATTATTAAAGAATGCAAGTTCAGTAGCAGTGGGTGTGATACATAAATTATTAATCAAATATAAGACAAATGATTTACTAAAATAGAATATTTTAATCCATTAACATCTTACAAAAAGCACTGAAAGTCAAAGGTTAAGAAAAATATTTGGTTTACATACTAAAATACCAAAGATTGACAAAAACCTTGCTCACACCTGTTCTGAAGGCTTAAACATTTGAATCTAGAAATCCTAGCATCAAGGATTTTAAAAGACTAACCATAACACATAGTTGCATGCTTCTGCTCATGCCTTGGTTCCAATAACTGCTTTCATTTCTTACCCATTTCTTACTTAGTTTTCAATTTCTTACCTTTAATATTTCGGCCAAAAGAAGCAATGCACTTACCCTCCTCACTTCACATGCCTAGTGTATTACTGGTTCTTTCTATCAATATCATTCACCTTCAACTCTAACTCAAGGAGAAGAACCTGATGAAAAACTTGAAGTTAGATGTCCAGAGAGGATATATCAATCAATTATTGACCCAATATTGATTTTAATATATTATGCGTAAAATTCCTCCTACTTATGCTACATCAGTGCCTGGAATAGAGGGAGTCAGGAATATATGGGTAGTTTACTTGTTCTGTACTAAAATATTTTTACATGGCTCTGGCCCAGAAGAGCAGTTCAGAAGATTAAATCAGTCTCATATTTAAGGAATAAGAGAATTTATCTGGCTGCTTGTAAACTTCTGTTTAGCTGGAAATCCATATACTGAAATTTTTTCTCACACTGGTAATTTTACCATGCTCAGATCACTTGTGACAAGATGAGACAGTGGAGCTAGAGGTTGGAGTTTTTCTTTAGAAAAAATCAACACAGTGCACTGATCTTTCACATATTTACAATTCAGACCGAGGACAAGAGTAGCTTGGGAACATCTTGAAGTTTCCAAGGTTTCACAACATTCTTCCAGTTATTTCTGCTGGTGAACAAGATGCATACAAATATAAAAGAAAAAATACCAGCTGTAGCAAACTGAGGACATTGTAGTAAGATGAGACTACTGAGATTATTAAATTGTGGTGATTACGAGGTCTAACCTCATTCCTTGATTTGAAAATGTGAACCAGAAAAATAATAAAGAAGAAGCTGGGAGAAAACCCCCTCTCCAGGTAATTCTTTGGAAATCTGACTGGATAGAGTGACAGGGCAGCAGTGGAAGAAGAAAGAGATCAAAAGGTTTATGAAATGGAAGGTGCACTAGAAGCCAGATGCAGTGATCTGGAACTTCAGGGCTTCCTGTCTTTCACCTCCATTTGCATCAAGGACTCAGTGATCTCAGACACATAATGTTCAAGATACTGGAAAAAAGTACATTGGGCTAAGCAAGGTGCTTGTGATGTGCCAGAATAATTATTTCTGGAACAAAAGCTCATTGACTGAAGGAGACAGGGAACTAGCAGTCAGATCATTCAGTAATTCTTTGTAATCATGGTACAAATTTGAAAAAGCAGTAATTAAAGTGAAAATTACCAACTGAAAATGGAGTTGCATATACCTGGGGAGGAAGTACATCTGAGGCAGAGGACAACATTTTTCTTAGCAGCCAATAAGGAGAACAAATGCTTGAGAATCATCATCAGTCTGGACTAGCCAGGCATAGTGCAACTTGTGTAGGTAGCCTTTGTTTTCTCTGTAACTATACCAACAATTAGTAATATTGTGGGGACAAAAGATCTGGAGTTTTATATTTTGGAGGTATGTTTGAGGAGTGATAGAAGTAATTATAACACTGAGATCAAATTCAGCAAACAATTTAGGCCAAGGAAAAGGAAAGTTGGATTGTTTTGGGGGAAAAAGGCCTCAAACACCAGAAGTACTGAGGCATACATTGTCACACTTGAAGAAACAAAATTGAACTAAAATAACCTAAACTAAATCTTAGGGTTCAGGTATACTTTATCACAATATTTCCACTTTTTGCTGTGAATTCTGTTTGAAGTTTTGTTTTGTTTTGTTTCTTTTTAATTGATCATACTCAGTTCCTAGGGACTTGGATTGCTTCACTTCGGGCTAAATCAAAAGTTCCCACTTGGCCTGAAATGAATTTTTTTTTTGAAAATAGGTTATTGATCCAAAGAAAAAAAAGACAAGGTTAACCTTCTGCTTAGTTATGATTCAAGACATATATTTGACAGGTCTAGTTTTTCATTTTGGTTACCAAAGGAGAAGAATTCCAGTATTAATACTGCACTCCAAATCCCACCTCTAATCTGTTTTGGGTTTGGTCTCACACAGACTCACTTAGCTGTGGAAATGAGGGCTAATACTCTAAAAGAAGGTTTCAGGATTATGAGGTAATAATTGCTGTGCACTGCAGCATCTTTTCTGGCTTTGCAAAGAGGAAACTCAAAGCATCATATGAGTGCTCTAATGTAGACTTAAACTGGTCATTAAAATATATTTGGCATTTAAAGGCCCAGGAACAGAGAAAACCACTACCTCTGATACTGGAAGACATGCATTAGATCTGTACCTACAGTGCACAAAGCTGAGATTCATTTTACAGCGACAGTTAGGTTTTAGCATTACAAAAGAAACCTTTTGTTTTCTCTTTTATGTTTTGTGTTCGCTAGTTAATATCTGCCTCTCCAACGGTGGCTTAACCCTAGGGTACTCAGCAGGCTAGGTCCTTATAAAGTAAGCTAAAACTCCCTAGAAAGAAATTCCCCACCTGCTGCACCTGTTTAGACAGTATTTTTTCTGTCTCTGATCAGAATGGACAAGTATTTTGGGGGCAGTTATCACTTTTTGCCAAAGGCAATACTTTTCATTTCAGTTCCTCAAGAAAATAAACTTTTTCCCATAAATTTAGCTGAACTGATTCTGGGGTTGGGTTGTGGGTTTATTTTTCCTGTTGCTGTTTATAGAATCCCTTTTTATAGATAGCTATCATGGAAAGTTTTTAATGGTGCAATATCTGAAAAGTTTTTGTATTCATAATAACTTCTAAAAGATTTTTATTGTCCATTTGATTGAGGCAGTTCAGGTTGATAGTAAAGTATATTGGTGGTATTATGTTGATGGAAATGATGGAAGACTGGACAGTTTCCTTTGCTTCTTGTACTGTTTAGAGCACTGATGATTAGATGTCAGTGAAATGTCATAACTAGCATGAATTTGTTCTATTGGAGCAGTTTCTTATACTGGACTCATTTTGTCAACTGGTATACTTCCTTATATTTTTTGTTTGAACACTATTTTTGCTTCATGTAATGGCTACAGCTACTTTTAGGCAGTGGTCTGTGTATACTACAGACACTTCAGCTTCTGTGCTGATATTCGACCGAGATAGTTTCCTCTTCATGTCTTCTCGGTTTTCAAAGAGGTCTTTCATGTGTTTTTGCCAATGGGACTTTTGCATTTAGGAACACATAGATCACAGTTAGATACTAAAACCAAAATTGTTAGGAATTATTTACTATAAGAGCTTTGTATCAAATGAGTCATCTGAATCTAATTGCTTTTCAACTTCTGACAAGTTAAGGAGGTCATCTATTTTGTGTCTTATTATCTCAAGATTTAATAAAAAGAATATTAGGATGTCCACTATAATCAGTCACAGCTATCAAGTCACTCTGTTGATGTTAAGTATCACAGAATCACAGAATTGTCACAGTTGGAAAAGACCTCTAAGATCACTGCATCATATAGATCGTTGATAAAGATATTGAACAAGACCAGACCTGCTTTTCCTGACCCCATGCTTGCTTGGCCTGATCCCCTGGCTAGCACTTGCCATGTAAGCACATTCAAGATGAATCTCTCTGTAATTTTTCCAGGTAGCAAGGTCAGGCTGATAGGTCTGTGGTTCCCTGAATCCTCCTCCCGGACCTTCTTGTAGATGGGCATCACATTGGCAAGCCTCCAACCTTGCAGCATGATGAATCCAGTTTTGTCATTCAAGCAGGCAAGTTTAGAT
>WTSP01009155.1:10666-23128 GCA_025331215.1 Actenoides lindsayi
CGCGCGAAGTGGGGCAGCTGGTTTTGCGTTAGAAGGGGGGGTGTTAAATATGCGAATAAAAAAAAAGACGGGGTGAGGTGGGGGGGGGGGGGGGGGGGGGGGGGGGATACATTCTCTAACATTTAATTTTAAAACACCTTTGCAAAAGAAGGGGAGACAGGAAAGATGAGGAGGATTTTTTAGATCCGTGTGACTTCTCCTGTTGAGATAGGAGAAATAGTGCCTAAAAACACAACAAAGACCTGCAAGGCTGGCTTGAACACCTTGAATGATTCAAAGAATGTTTATACTTTTTTAATTTAAGAGTATGTTTTAAGGAAGAGAAGCAAGTAGGCAAAGATTCAGCTAGATGACTAACTTTCTGCCACAGGGAACACTTTCAGGAAGCATATCTCATGGCAAGTTCTTGCTACACCAAAACAAGTTACAAAACAACGTAACTGGAAATACCAGCACTTTCTTTTTTCTCAGAATAAACAAACTCAAATGACAGGAGCTGTTGGGTGGTTTTTTTCCTCCAGAGGACCCTGGAGTCTGAATGGCACTAGATATAATAGTTCACCAGTGTCCTCTGGGAATGGGGCTCCCTAAATACTATACCAACATGGAAAGTGTCTTTGAAGACACTCTCTGTTAGGTAGAAAAGGCACAGAGTAGTAAGTGCCTGGTAATACTTCATCTTCTCAGATGCGGCTGATTAAGTATAAGAAATTTCCTTCTTCTGGCTGTGTACTTGCAGTCCCCCCCCAGCTCTGCAGTTGAGCCAGGGCAACAGTTTCTGCTACTGATTTGTAAATCAGTTCATAGAAGTGATCTATGTTGGAAATAAACCTCCAGAAAGGTCATATTAACAATGCAGGTATTTCACTGACACCAAGACTTCCCTCTTCAGTGAATGCTAGCATGAAAAACAGGAGTTAAAGCCAACAAAACTGCACAGATAATCAGTCCTTAGCTGCAAATAATTCCAATGTCTTCAATTGCTTTAAGTAAAATAATTCCTTTTTCTCCCAAATACGGGCTTTCAGTAACAAAATATATTTTTTTGCTGGTTTTGTAAATTTATATTTTAATGTAATTTCTGATTTTTGAGATTAAATTTCCAACTAAACTGTCACCTTATCCTATATCTCAGTTAAAGTTGTTTTTAAAAAATGTCCTTAGTTCTGGATTTTCCATCCGTCAACATCTTTATTTTCCCCCTTCCAACTCTATAACCCTTCAAAATAACTTCAGGATGGAAGAATTTGATGACAAAGGAAAGACTAATTTTATTTAAAAAAAATTAAATTAAATACATAATCTTTTACAAAACATTCTACCAAAAATTCAGATATATTCTTTAGAATGAAGAGTTCCCCAGCCTGGTTTTTTGGTTGTTTTATTTTTCAGGTCAATATTTTCCACATTCATACTGAAAATGGTGGGGATCACAGAAAGAGAAAGAAAACATTTCACAGAATACCTCTATGTATCATTCATTTTATGTCACCTAGCTGCAAAACTAAACTAAACTACGAATCCAAAATTATTCTGGTAGTTTAAGGAAATGAAAAAAAAAACCCAACAAAATAACAAACCCACAAAGAACATTAAAACCTGCTCTACTTCAAACAATGTAAAGCTACAAAGAAATTTCTACTATCAAGTTTCTGCATGGGACTTATTTTTTAATTTTTCAATCAATGCTTTTATTTAAGTAGTAGCAAGTAAATTTCAGAGAAAGCCTGTAATCATTGGCCAGCTGAGAAAAATGAATATCTTAAGATACAGTTCTAACATCTGGTAGTTGATCTTCCAAAAAGTGTCATGTACAAATGTCATTATCACTGTTATAAGCTATATATGGAGTTTTCGTGGATTTTAGGCAATTTCACTGCATTAAAGGCTTTCAGAGAGCATGATAGCACTAACCATTATCCAGATCACATATGACCACTGAAAACCCATGTACACATCATGCAAATATTGTACTTGATTGCTTTCTTTTCTCCACTACAATTCTGGTGTGATTTGTGCTATATTCAAGTCCTTCAACTATAATCCAAATCCGTAATTACATACCTACAACTAACATGAATTGCATACCTACAACTAATTTAAGATTGTTATTTTTTCGTGAGGTGCCCCCGTTGGCTAAGATTATGTTACCTAAACCATCACCACCTAAACCTAACTATAAAACTTGTCAAGCTGAGCTGCTATCTCCTGGTATATTTGATTAAAGGTCGCTGTCACATTTACTAAATTCCTTGGTGATGGAAAGGATGAGACTATGTGAATGTGTGTGGAAGGAAATAGGGTTGTAAGATAGTTTTGGAGGTTTTTGGTTGTTAGTTGGTTTTGGTTTGATTGGTTTTGTATATGTCTATGCATTTCCAACAGCAAGTTTATTTTTACCGTATAAAGATGCCCCTCTCACATTGTCTCCCATTCTGGGATATGGAAACTATATATTTCCTTTTTAAAAGTCTTCATTCGAAAGGCATTCATGCTCCTCGGAACAGTAAGGAAAAAAAGAAAGAACCAAAAGGAGGACTGGTTTGTAGTGTCCTTTTCTGCAATTTGCCTTCGGAAAGGGAACGTTGTGTAATGATGCACAACTCGGTAAACTGTTTAGCAAATACACACTGCCCTCTCTTGGAGAAAAAGGTCCCTCCTCCACTGCAGCTTTCTGCGAGGGTTTTTAAGTAACTGCTGCCATATTATAGTGTGTTAGCAGCTAGCCACAGGACACTTACAGGAGGAAAGGAATGGTCTGTAAAGTGTAAAACTCGTGGCATCATCTAGTACAAATTTTTCCCTAAAGCAATTTCACAACGTTACTGTTACAGCTAATATTAGAGGGCCAAAATTACAAAAGAGATTTTATTTTCTTTGATTAAAAAGACAAAAGATTATACTGCAGATCCAGAAATATAACTCTCCTGTTTCTGGCTACATTGAATGCTTTAGGAAGCTTTCTGAATGTTAACTGTCTCTGAATGCAAAAATCCCTGCAAGACGGAGAATTTCCTCTTACCATGCTAATTTTCTGCTTTCCCTTTTCCTTCTGTCTCCCCTCCACCCAAAAAAAGAAATGCCTGTACCAGTCTATGCTGCAAGAGCTCTAATGTTCTATCTTCACCAAGAAAAAAACAACAGAAGAGAAGAAAACATAAGCCAGCAAGAGATAACAAGAGCCAGTAGACTAACTCCTCAGTTCTCCAGGCACCATAGGATATATCTAGCAACATTCAGAGAATGTCAGTTTAACTCTAAATTACCAATCTCTCTGTCTTCAAACCTAGTTTCATTACACACTGGTTTTGAATAGAAGAAATGAAGTTGCACAATTTTGCCACCAATATTCTGGGACAACACACGTCCTTATAGAATCACTTTGAATCCACGAAAAATATTTCCTACCTCCCTGGAACACACACTTTGGTCTGCAGAAGACAAAGCCATGTCCTTGACTTGTTTGCCATCCTTGCCTTCAAGTCATCTGAAGTAATAGGGGCAATTGATCAAAAGGACATCCATAGGTCCTGAAAACTCTCAGACAGGTCATTTATGAACAACATATGTCACCCCTGCCTTGTTCATCAGGCAATGTAGGTCAGTAGAAGGCTGACAGCATATGTAGAAAAAACTGTTATACCAGCTTTCACTGCCATTCAGGTGATACAGAACTTGTAAGCAATGTCAGCAATGCCTGGCCATGTCCTTCATGAGTGTACCTATACCAATCTTACGTCGTTTGATGGTTATAAAACATTATTGGGTTAATTAAGAAAGCTTGCAGAGAGAACAGACATGAGCAGACTAACGTGTTAATAGTCATACTTCATACCTCATGTTACAGCACTTGTGAGCCCACATCAGGAACCCTGTGTCCACTTTTGTGTCCCCAGGAACCAGAAAAACATTGCTGCTCTAGTATGAGTCTGGCAGAGGGTCACTGGGGCAGCCAGGTCTGGAAGCACACAAGAAACAAGGAGGGACTGAAAAGCTTGTTTGGCCTGAGTAAGGCAGCTGTTGAGGGATCTAAATATTATTATATTCAACTACCTAATGCATGATGAGTTACAGAGAAGATGGGCCATACTCTTTCTGAAGGTGCACAACAGAAGGTAAAGGACAACAGCCACAAGTTGTAGTACATGAAATTAAGTCCAAGTAGACAAAAGGAACTAACTCTTTGCCAAGAGGGTGGACAAATAATGGAGTTGTCCACAAAGGCTGTGGGATTTCCATCCTTGGAGACATTAAAATACTGTATGCACAAATTGCTCCACAGCTAAATATAACTTCAAAATTCAACCTGCTTTTGAGCTGGGGTGCAACAGGAGAGAGGAGATAGACAACATGACCCCAGAGGTTTTCTTCAGACTAAGCCAGTCCATGATTGTGAATTGTCATTGATATACCTGAAAACTGTCCTAAATAAGAAAATGTCTAATTGGAATTGCACAGTTAGAAGGAAAAAACATGTTTACAGCATATAGGTATTTCCACAGGAAAATACTATTCCTGGTAAACTACAGTTTCCTTGATCTCCTAGGTCAAATGAAATAGACTCATTTTTTAAATTATTATTTACATACTTTTACCATTTTTGAGCCAAGAAGATGTAGTCATGAAATACGATGTTCTTTGTCAGCACCCTACATAACATGGTTACTGTTGTCTTTTAACAGATTTTACTAACTCGCTTCAGATGCAAATCCAGAGTTTCAGATAGCTTCCAAATAACACTATTTTGATATGCTTGCTGCTAATATTACAAAAAGTGTATTTCTGTAAGAAGTAAGAGTAAATTAAGGACTTGTAATTTCTCCACATAAAAAAAAAAACAAAAACAAAACCAAAATAAAACAAAACAAAAAAAAACCCCACAAAACAAACAAACAAACAAAAATCATGCAAAAAAGGGACCTCCAAAAATCTTGCTTCTTTCCAAGAATGAATTTCCTCTTACAAGCAAATAAGTAATATTCTATTTAGCAGGACTACGGTTCCCCTACATCAGCTTGGGCTTTCTAAGACAGAAATCTGGGGACAAGCCACATAGCACATAAGCACTGAACAGGTAAGAAGTCCCAGACACATGAAACACAAAGAAATGCTGTAGAGTGGATCTGCAAACAGAGTATTCACTTCCTGAGACATCCAGAAATGTAAAAGCTTCAAACTAAATTCCCTCTATTTTGGAAACCACGTATTTGAATTTTCTCTGATACAGCTATTTATGTCATAAGTAAACCCCCCAGCACTACTTGGCAAAATTTTAACATTATGTTCACTTAAATTTTTTCTGGATTTCTATAATCTAGACCTGCATATAATGGAGGTTTTCTTTTTCTTTTTCTTTTTCTTTTTTTTTTTTCCCAAAGGGTAAAATTCTTTGTTGTTCATCACCAGAGTGATTCTCATAGGGAAGTTAGCAAGGAGGTCCCAGACTAAATAAATAAATTATATAACTAGACTGCAGGAGAAGAATCTCTAGATCACCTGACCTGCTGCAGTCAAAATAGAATCCAGCAGACTGTACCATTTCCTGCTCAATTTGAATTAATTGTAGTTTTCTAATTTTGTCTGAAAGGGAGAGAAAACTACAAAATTAATGAGAAATTATATATGTCCACTGCAGTCAGTAACAAAACTCCTCTTGTCCTTTTTATATCCAGTTTTGTATCTCTATTAATTGAGAATTTAGTTTCTTTCTTTGTGGATCACCAAGGTTCATTCTTTTACCAAAAGACCTCTCTGTGTCAAGATTCAGGAGCTAACCTAGAGGAGGATAACTCTATTAGCTCTTGCAGTTCTAGTTAAAGTTGAACAGAAAGACTGCAGCTGTTGGTATGTGTTCTTAATCTCCTCTGCAGAGGACATTGTTGATCAGTAGAGCTGCAGAAGCTGTGAAACACAATTGCTAAAGCAAGCTTGTGTGTGTCTGTCATTATGTGTCTTTCTCTCTGTTAGTGGATAAACTGAGTGCAGTTTTCCATATTTTAAGTGCCTATACTGCACAAAACTCTAGTTTAGAAGGAAGAGCGAATGATCAACAACAAAATGATACCAGCTTATGTATTTACAGAATAGTACAGAGAAACACATTTGGACATTCACTGCACTTCCATTAAGAGCTATGTAGTTAATAAATCCTTATCATGCTCTTCTAATCTGGAGGGAGAACTACTTCAGAAGTTGTATGGCATCTTTCAAATAATCCCAAATTGCTAATGATTCAATAAAACAGCAAAACAGTTCTTTTCTGTTTTTCAGCATGGATGTAAAACTGTTCATCATGAAGGTTTATAAACTGCTCTAGGAAATTCCTTGAGTCTGATATTAATACTAACCAGATCTGAGGATTGCACCCTGTTTTTACAACTTTCAAAATAGGCAAAAAGGGTGCAACTTCACATGGAGAGATTTTGAGTTCCTGATGCCATGGTAACATCACATTAGGAAGCTTTTCTGAATGTTTGGGCTATTCTGCTTTTGCTTCATACAGATGTTCAATTCACCTGGCAAACCCTTTTTACTGTTTTAATAAAGCCATTCTACACAGAGAGTAGCACTGAATAATATATGTGCTTATTTTGTTAGACTTCACAATATTTCCTTGCACAGAGGGAGACATCCATTTCATGCTAACTCTCTTACCCATCTCAGAGATGAGCAACATTGTCCCTACAGTCTCTAATCCTTACCCCTTTCTTGTAACTATCTTCCATTTTCATAGTTTTTATACTTACACCCATTATGTCTTATATACAAGAGCAGGATGAGAATGTCTGCACAGTCACAGGCCAGCACTAGGAAAGGGCTCAGGGCTAAGAGTCAGATGCTGTAAATTTGCTGGGCACTGTTCCCACAGGAAATCCTGACAAAGCCACTCAACTTTCTATCTCAGCTTCCTCCAGGGTCAGCTAGAGATGGTGCTGCTCTGGGTAGGTACAGTGACCACTGAAACACCTTTTCACTTTTAGCAATTGCAGCCATCCCTGGGGATTGTATCTTTAACCTGAACCCTGCTAAAATCAAGGACTTCTGAACAGTGATAGTTCATAGTCTATTCAGAGATATTTACCACTCAGAATCAAAATCTAAAACCAACTCCAAATTTCAATTTTAACTTATTTTAAAGTGCACATTTGAAAAACCTCAATTTTCAGGAGTGATTGGGTCTGTGAAGTGAGTGGAGCTATATCCACAGTGCATCGTCTGTCCCTGTAACTTCGCTGTGCCTCATTTTCCCCATCTTTAAAACAGAGATCATGATTCTTCCGTATCCCTGTAAAGTGTGTTGCAATGTCTGGGTACACTGTGTCAGAGGCAAGACAGCAAGACAAGGCTTCAGAGGAGAAGACCTGTGTTTTATTTAAAAAAATGAAGTGATTTGAAAAAAAGCAGATATATTATTAAGCACATACACCTTTATTCAAATCACATTACAGAACTATTATTAGTAGTAGTTTTGAAAGCATGACACTTTTGTTCTTTGCCTTTTCAAACAAAATTCTCATTCTTGCAATACTCCTGAAACATAAAAAGGTGTACATACACCATGATTGCTATGGTATTTTTGAATGTACTTTCATGTTCCTATCCATTCAGTTTTATGGAAAAACATGGCAGCATTGCAAAAGAAATAAAAGCCCCTGATGTTTATTTAAAGTCCTAACAATAATTATTTTCATAAAGGAGTAAAACCCAGGATTTTGAAAGCACAGGAGACAAAATGTAAGCTTCTGCTTAGAGCTCCAGTATTACTGTAGAGGTAACTGGCACAGTTACCTGAGCACAAACTCTTACCTCATTTGTTATACCCCTGGCAAATTTAGCATAGTGTGATGGTTCCTGTCATGATAAAAGCTAAAGAAGGTAGCTGTGTTTCTGATGAAAAGATAATTTCCCCCTGTAAAGATTTCTTGCTCATTTTGCTTGTCACTGTAACAAGATCTCTAGACGCACATCACTTTATTATTTTAAATATAAAAGAATAAATAAAAACCTCTGATTGATATAAATGCCTTTATACTATTTTCTAGTGTTCTTTGATAGTAGAACAGATATTTATTTTCTCCTTAAACTGCAGCAGAGGTTCCAGAAACCTCTCTATAAGTACTTGTCAGTCTTTTCTTGGGAGAATTGAAGCTATTCAGAACCATCAGCAAATACAGGAGTACTCAGCCTGCATCACATATGATTGTCTTCCCTGCTATTGCAAGCCCAGTCACTATAGTCAAATTTAGCATTACTCAGAAATAATTGCAGAACCTTTCTGTGCATTTCCACAAGAGAAACAGTCCCAGCAATCTCAAAAAGATCAGATCTGCCATCCTCTGTACCATCTGTGACTTCAAAGAAACAGGATCTAGGCAGCTTCCTTACAGTAACAAAGTAGCTTGGCCCTGAGTACAGTGAATAAAAAAAAGAGAGTGCATATTTTTTTCAATTAATTAGCTCCCAAATGACAGAACAATAAGTGACAAGAAAGTAAAGATGGGGACATTTGTAACTCAGATCTAATTTCCAGCCAGGTCCAAACCACAATCACTTACCTCCATAAATATATTCCTAAAACTCCTAAAGATTCCTGGTGACTACACTGCTGCTATTTTTATTTTTTTTTTCTTTCCCCCAGACAGCAAAAACATCTTTTGAGTGCATGGATGTTGAAAACTTGTTTCTGCAATAAAGCAGACATGGATTTGCAGCTCCTACTGCAATTACATGACATAATGCACTGATCCACATTAAACTTACTCCACCTTTAAATTAATTCAAATATAGGTTAGTTAACTATGCAGCAGCTGGCTTTGTAAGTGAAGCATCATCTGTCTATGCCATTCTAATTTAATCTGATACTCTGTCATCCTACACTAAGCAAGTAGTCAGACTCAACTCTGTATTGGGTGTTGTAGCTAATCAGAATGAAATTAAAGCATGTGCCTGCACAAGATCAGGAGACAGTACTGATGATCTGTCTATGCACAGAGCTAGCATGAAGGATTAGCAACATAAGGGGATACTTCTCAATTCCTGCACAGCTCAGTTCTAGGGCCAGTTCTGTTCAATATTTTTATCAATGGTCTTTTATCAATGAATGGTACATTCAGCAAGAGTTGAATGCACCATTAGCAAGTTTGATGACCAAACTGAGAGGTGTCATTGACTCTCTTGAGGAATGAGGAATCTAGATAGATTGGACCATTGGGCAATCATCAATAGTATGAAATTTAAGAAGTCCAGGGACCAGATTCTATACCTGGGATGGAGTAATGCCAGGCACAAGTATGAACTGGGAGAAGATTTTCTGGAGCGCAGCCCTGCAGAAAGGGATCTGGGGTGCTGATCAACAGCAGGTTCAGTATGAGTCAGCCACGTGCCCTGGCAGCCAAGAGGGGAAACTTCATCTTGGGGAGCATCAAACACAGCACAACAGTCTTAGTGAGACTGCTAGGTGTACATAATGAGGCTCCATCCAGATTTGGCCCTTAACATTTTTTTTCTTCCGACTTCTCAGCACTGTAGTTAAACTGCTGAGAAATAGCTCCTGTTTGTTCTTTCAGAGCATTTGGTTAGATGTGTAGAAATTCCTAATCCACTTTAAAATTTATACTTTTACTTTGTCCATTAGGATATTGGTAAAATAGGACTTCATTATGGCAACCATGAATGCTTTGAGATTTTCTGTACATATCCTATTTTATAGCTGTTGTTATTTCTGCCATTTTTGGAAGGCTGCTTTACAACTCCTCAAAAAACATGGTTGTCTTTGAAAGTGAGTACAGTCTTGAGCAACTGACTACAGCTTGGAAGTATCTCTCTTCTGTAGGCTTGCTTGCTCTTGCTCATGTCAACATTTCTGCATACTTCAGAACAGTTGCTGGTGTCAACCACACATCTGGATTGATAGCCTCAGTCTTGGACGCAAGTGTCAGTATATCACTGAAGTATTTTTAGGAGGTCATTTATTCACCACAAAAATGTGATATATGCTCCATTAACATTATCTATCTGTTCCCATTCAAGATGTCTCTCTCAACTGATGTTTTAAAGATATCATCATTCCAGACGAATGACTTTAAAATACGTAATAATTTCTGGCATCCTCATTTCATCCATAGGTGATGAAAATACATACCTTGCAACCATTCCAAAGGCAAGGAAGCATTCATACCTTACACCTTTCCTATCTGATTTTGAGGAATTCTATTCGTCTCTGTTATTAAAGCTGCTGTACTGATGCAAGGTTTCCTTTACTTCTGACAGGGTTTGAAAAAAACATTCTTGCTCTTTTCTGACTTTTTCCATATGTATTCAGATACTCCTTATCAATTTTCTCTAGTTCTTATTAATTTCCCTCATTCTTCTATATCTTCTATATTGCCTTTTTGTTTGTTTGTTTTGGTGTGGTTGTTATGGGGTTTTTTTCTAATGGTTGCTTTACCCTTATCACTGAACCTGAGGGATGCCTTAGCCAGAGTTGACCTTTGATGCTCTCAGCTGTGACACAGGAAACGTTTATTCCTAGGTAGGTCTACTAATGTTTTACTTCCTGCCTTGCTTCAGCAGTGTCATCAAACTGCAAGCCCTTATCTAAGCAAGACTGGAGAAAAAACCTCTATTTTCACAAGCTTGGCCTCCTCACTACACGGAGAGAGTTAAAGTGGCAAGACAGTTGTGAAAAGGTCAGTAAAGCTTATGTGAGTGGACACAGTACTTAAAGAAGAAACTAGCTGTTTGCAGTGTTCATCTTCAGTCTGACAAGTAAAAGGAAATTAAACAGCAATGATTTAAAATTGCAAGCAAGCACTAACTGTTTCTGATACAAGTGAACTGCGTATGTATTAACTTCATTCTTTATAACTGTTTCACTGTTTCACTGTCACATTTGTTTTTTTGATGTGTGTTTTGATACAAAAGCCTGAATTCCCTCTAAACTGTAAACCACCCAAATAATGATGTTTACTTGAAAACCGGTGTAAAAAAAAAAAATTAAAAGACCTTAAAAGATTACAGAAACATTGATTAAAAGAAAGAGTTATATATTAAAGAGTCCATGGATCACATCAAAGACTCAGCTTTATTTTTTTTTCTAGGAGACATCTTTCTGCACTAATACCACCAATATTCGTTAAGTCTGATCAAAGAAGAACAGAAACCTCATGTAGTCTTGTGTTATTAAGAAAGTGAATAGCCTAGGCTGAGCCTACACCAAACCAAAGGAAATCAGCTGTTTGAAATGTCCCTTTCATGTCATATCTCCTGCAGAAAAGATAGCTTGAGAATTAACCAAATGCATTGTGTAAAACATAAGTGAAATGGAAAGGATAAATCCATTTAAGTAGCACTTGAACTTCATTTATATTTCATAAGCAAAATGGTCTGAGCATCCTAGCAAGCTTGGAAAATGCAGTTACTTCTGTTTGCACCGAAGTCGGTGTGCTGGCAGTGGAATGACCTTGCAGGAAGCCGCAAGAGTGGAGATGGTATGAGAAGCATCAGGATAGTGACAAAGAATATTTGGGAAAAGACAAAATTAAAAAGTAAACAATCTATCCATGCTTATCTGTGCTAAAATAGAGACATTTTTGCAATCACTAAAGCCTGCCCATAGACATGCATGTTCTGTCACCATCTCAGTGTTTCAAACTTAAGGGCAACTGGAGTCTAAGCTGTGAAATTCAATCAGATGCTGACTATATGTAAAGAGATCTGTGGTTTCAGTCTTATAACAATCTTCTCCAATATTATACGGAGTTGAAGAAGACATTAAAATGCACTCATTTTTGAGTAGACAAGGGCTAATTACTCTGAAAATCAAATAATATTCCCTTCAGCTGTAGTGCAAAACAGAGCTTACTTTAAAGCAAAGCTGTCAGATAATTCCCGGACAAGGCTAGAGTTTGCAAAACATTATGTTAAAAGCAATCTGTTCTTAACTGGTTTTTAATCATTAGAAATGTAGTCTACATTTCTGGAAAAAAAAAAAAAAACAAAAAACCAACAAAAAAACAGCAGTATGATAGTCTATGAGAACCAGAGAGTGAAAATGCCTGTAATTAATGAATCTAATTTCGTTTTTTTTGTGAGGGTGAGTAAACATCTGTGTTACTAGGTCTATAGTCCACCTGTGAGAGAATAATGGATATCATACCTGAGGCAGAAGGTAGAATAGCCCTGAAGCTAAAATTTTATTCCCTTTCACCTACCCCAATGCAAGTAAACAGCCAGGCCTTTAACATTTTCAAATGTGACACCCAAGTAGAATAGAACAATAGAATCATTTAGGTTGGAAACGACCTAGTTCATGGAGTCCAATCATCAACCCTACACTATATGTCCATTGCTAAAGCATGTCCCTAAGCATCATATTTACATAACTTAAACATAGGTGATTCAGCCACTTCCCTGGGTAGTTTGCTCCAGTGCTTAATAAACCTTTCATTGAAAAACTTCTTG
>WTSP01009156.1:0-106451 GCA_025331215.1 Actenoides lindsayi
GGTTGGCATGGGCCCACCTCTCCAGCCTGTCAAGGTCCCTCTGGATGGCATCCCTTCCCTCCAGCATGTCAGCTGCCCCACACAGCTTGGTATCATTGGCAAATTTGCTGAGGGTGCACTCAATGCCACTGTCCATGTTGCTGATGAAGATGTTAAACAAGACTGGTCCCAGTACTGATCCTTGAGGGACTCCTCGTGTCACTCATCATGTTGATCACTTGTGAGCATCTGCTCTGGATTATTATCCAGAAATGCCTTGTCAATAATTTAGAGAACGTGAGTTACGGAGTTAAGATTTTTCAATAAAGCTCACCAGGTACTTCATCTAAGCTACACAAATAATGCTTTGCTGATGCAAATATCTAACTTGTAGGAGAGTAAAACTGAGTTTTTACACAGTTTCAAGACATTCTGTCCTAGTACCTCAGGGATTATGCAGTGCTGTTATGACACAGTGTTTTGTTTCATTGTAGGTAGTCCCAAGCATCTCACTTCATGTAGTCTGAAGCAGTGATTTCTGAAAGATCTGGTTTCTTAATAGATCCCAATACACTCCATATAGTACAATGAATTGCTTCAGGTGAATTCCTGGAGTTGATGTTAAAGTTCTAAAGATGGTGCTTTTTATTTTGAATTCTGTGCTTCAATTAAAATGGCAGGATTGACCATCCACTGCTGACTTCTTCATCAGTGACTGTTCTCTCCTGGGAGGTGCAGAGCACAGTCCAGAAAAAAGTGCTGCACTGTGAAAGCTCTGCTTGCTTAGTTAAATGGAAAATTTTAAAAAAACTTTAGATAAACCAACATGTGTGCCAAGGAAAGTTTCTGGGTTTTTGGGGTTGACAATTAGATCATTTGTCAAAAAGCTGTGGATAGAAAATTTCTGAAGAAGTTACTACTAGATGTTCTTACTTTGTGTTTCCTGCCATGCTATATACTTATTTCTAATCTTCTTCCTTAGCTGAAGAATATCCTTCCCTCTTCTTCTTTTTTTTTTTTTATTCTGCTTGTGTGCTACTTGTTTCCAAACATTGGGCAAGCTTGCTTTTGGAGTAGAGAAATTATATTTGTTTCTAAGAACAAACAAAAAAACAAAAATCAAAACAAAAACAGACAAACAATCACAAAAAAACCCAAAACCAAACAAAAAAAACCAAAACCCAAAAACCAAAACAACAGCAACAAACAACCAACAAGAAGAAGAAAAAACAAACACAAAAACCAACCACAACCAAAGCCTGAGTCATCTGCTGATCACCTTCAGATTTCTTTTTCACAGAAGTCTGGGATGTTTAAACATGACTTTCTGTTCTTGTGGCCTCTCACTGTAAATGAATGAGTTTTGATACAATTACTGAACATTTTCTTCATCAGTCAGCTAAAGCAACCATTCATTGATTAGGTAGTTTACTGTATCAAAATGCTGAGACCTAAGAATCATGAACTGCAAAAACACCCAAAAGTGAATGCCTGAATACAGATATAACTTTCTGTAAGAACTGTAGGTTTGCTTTCTTCTTTGATGGGTATAGTTTTTGACCACAATGCAGTTCGACAGCAGAAATTTAATCATGTCCTACTGCTTACACCTTTATCAGAAAACTGATAAATGTGCGCTCACACTGAACATTAGCAAGAAATTTTTCAAATGTCCTTCAGGGTTTTTTTTCCTTTCTCGTCTCTCCCTCCCTCACTTCTCTGTCTCTCCCAGAGAAACTGACATAAAGCTGATGAGAATTTGGATTTGCTTTGAAAGCATCTTTTGTTCAAAGACTAATTTTAACCTTGTGATAAAAATTGCTTTTTGTATTCTGTTGAATGTGCTATCTAGTAATTGTTTGTCAAGGCAAAGTGCTGTAGGACATAAAATATTTAAAAAATTATCTTTTGTAATTATAGCACAAATGTCTTTACATTCTAATGTCTAGAAAGCAAGCAAATATGTCAAAAAATGAGAAAAAATATTACATGTTTTAAAGCGTTACAGCTTTGTATTATGTAAAGTTTTTTTAAAACCCCTCGAGCAAATGTAATTCTAAATAAACATCAAAACTCTCTTTTCTTGTAAAATATGTTACTGAACTAGAAAATATGCATTTGTACATTTGATATAAACATTATAGCTACCATTCCAGTTTTTTGTACTTTTACTCATATTTTGAATTGCTTTTTATTTTCATCTCCTGATTTATTACTTTAGGGAGATTTAGTTTATAAAATTAGGATTTATAGTCAAGCCATCACATATGAATTAACAAAGTTTGGAGTACTGCTGCTGTTTTAGGAAGGGCAGCAGACTATATTAACTTGACTTGTAATGGGGATGGTATTGTCCCAGGATTATTCCAAGGTAAAGAGAGTTAAATTATTTTTTAAAATTTATTTCTTTTATACTCTAATCTAGTAAGATTATCTAAAGATCTTGGGATTTTGCTGTCTTAATCATAAGTTATTGGTAGTGATGGCCTACTGCCTGAAAATTGTATTAACAAGAAAGATGGTGTGCTGAGCAAGCAACAATGATAAGAGCTTAGGTAGAAATTAAGTTCAATATGTGTAAATTTTGAAGTTCCTCATGCATTCTCATGGTTAAATTTTAAAGCACTAATGAGACGGTATAGAAAAACATCAAATACATGGTAACTAAACCTCTAACTTGTCATTTGTCTTTCACGCAATATGAATGCTTCAGCAGTTTTTCTCCAAGATCCTGACGCATTGCTTTTTTCCCTTATGGGGCTACAGTCTTCTGTGCTAACTTATTGATTTGGAAAGCTAGCTTGCTTGCTGAAGCTGTAGTGTTAAATTGGTTTAATAAACACCAATGGGATAGTTTAATGTTGTAAAAACGTTTATGAGGTAATGGTCTATTTTATTTTAAATAGTTTGCATAACTCAGCTTGTTCAGTCTAGAAACAAAGTGGAATATTAAGGAAGATTTACAAGCACTGTTTGTACTTCAGGCTTTCGGGATATAAGATAAGTAATGATTTGGTACTTGCATCTTTGCAAATACATGACAAACAACCATCAAAGAACAGATAAGAATATTTTTTCTTTAAGTATCCTTCTCCTCTCTATAGCATACTAGATCTTGTACAAAAAAGCTGGAGAAGTGTAATTTATGAGTAACAGTAAGGATCTTTTACAAGATCTGTTCTGTACTAGTGGAGAGATCAGAATGTTTATACCTTACATCACCACGGTGAACAATCCTGGAAGGCTGAGTAGATTTTTTACTTTTTTTTAATTCAGTTCTTATTTTGGTGAGAGAACTTGAAAACATAACTATTTTACATCATTTTATCAGTACATGCTATCTGTCTTCAAAAGAAGGCAATGAAGAGGAAAGAGAACTAGATCCAGCCTTCATTCACAAAAGCAATGGAAAAAAGGAGGTTAAATTTCTCATATCTGGTGATGGAGAGATTAGAACAGTTTCTGCATGATGGGATGTTCAGATAAATTTTTTTCTGTCAAGGTGGTTTCAGTTTTTAAAAAATGTTCGTATATGCACTAAGTTAAAGAGAGAGTGAGGAAGTAACTTTGCTGAGGTTTTGTACTCATCTAGGAAGAACAAAGTGTGGTCTATTCCTTCACTAAAATAAAATGTGAAATACAAGTGTTACAAATTCAACGGGTGGCATTGTGTGCAACGTAATGGTGGTTTGTGTACTGGAAGGTGCCTTGGACAGAAATCATAAGCAAACTTACTTGCCTTGCTCCATGAGCTAGTAAGACTCACTTTATGTTATTTGTAAAAAATCCTACTTTAGCAGATAAGGTCATCATGGAAATTAATCATAAATCTGCATGAATGAACCCGATGGAATGCATTTGTGTTTGTAGAGGTCATTGCTGCACAATTAATGCACTGTTAAAAGGAGCCTGACAAGCTCAGTTTGAAAAAAATCTGAGCTTGGGGAAATGAGGAGAACAAGTCAGTGCTTTGGGCCTCAGAAAAGGAACCCAATGTAGATGACACATGGCTCAGGTCTTACGGAGGAAACAAGGTGAGGAACAACTTGGGAACGATGTACAGGAACAGTACTGTGTGAAGTGGTATTGTTGCTTCAGGTTTCACTTCTCTTTTGTGAATGCTTAAAACTCCAGAAGGGGTGATACTAGACACAGTCTGGCTAGACAGCTGAGTCACAGAAGAGGCAAATCATCACAAGACCCTGAGTGAGAGTTGGCAGGGAATTACGAGGACAGAAGTCTGTGATGCTGTTTGTATCTATGAGGGTGTGCAAACAGCAGTGAGCTAGATTTCCAGAATGCTTTAACTACTGCTCTATTAGGCAGAAAAGTGTGACGTCTCCTCCATATTTTTACATAGGTGATAGTGCACATCAAGTTCTACTGTAATTAGCAGAAACTGTAGGGGAAACTGAATCATGATGTTGGGGGGTTGATTAAAACATTTAGAAAATAAGCTCTCAAAATGTTTCACACATTCTAGATTTTGAAATCTTTACAAGCCTTTTCAATACGTCTTTGAAAAACTGCAGAAAAGAAATACATCATTTGCTTAAATACCTGCATTTTTCAGTGTTTTGAATTTTGTTGTTCAAATAAAGAAGATAGTATATTGAATATAGTGAAGTAGAAACCTACATTTGGGCTTTTTTTTGCATTGCAGATTACTGTCTGCTAACTTGAAGTATGCTGTTTTGAGATAATTGACTAAAATTACCGTAATAAAGTATTTATTTAGATCTCATCTTCACAAGGAAGCCAGTGTGACTGCCTTCGTGTTCGTACTGATATTTAGTAAGTAATAACCCCAGGAACCTATAGATGCATACTTCACTTGGCAAGTGTAAAGCCCTCCCTCCCTAGAAGAAAGGTCAAATAAATTAACTTTGTCAAAAGTAGTAATCTGTTCATTGTGTTAAGTCTTTTTCTCATATTAATGAAAAGAAAGTGACAAAGGTCACTAATTCCTATGCACGTTCATAAGTTAAAGGCAAAGAAAAGCTTAATTTGAAGTATGTGGTGACTTTCATTGCCTTTGTGGGCCAGTGCTGCAAGCCAAGTTCTCTGTCTCATAGAATCCTTTCAAAGTCAACAAAACACATGTTCACACATTATTATGGAATTGAATGTATTTTTAAAATACAAAAATCTTATTTGAAACTTGTAATTATGCTGCAGATATTTGCATTGCAGAACACCTGTACTTTTGGGACTGAATACTTGTCCATCAGGTTACTATATTAATTAAAGGTACAGTTAGTTAATTTTCTCTCTATATCCCAAATAGAAATACCCATGTGTTCTCTTAAGCAACTTTATTATTTCAAGTGTTCATTAAAATACCATTAGCCATAGTATTTTGGGGAAAATGGGCAAAAAAGAATGCTTCAAGCTCTGCAAATCAATAGAAATGCATCAGAGGTTCGATATGAAAAATCATATAGATTTATCCTTTTGGTTCTTTTTATTATGTTTGCCTAATATAGCTACATTAATTGAATAGGCATGAGGCTGTGGTATATATATCTTTGGGGAGACTGTTTTTATGTATTCCTGCAACTGCCCTCTTTACACAAGATTTTTCTCCAAACTTTTTTTTTCTTAGTTTCTAGGAGACGATTATGAAATAAAAATGTGAGGCCAGTTAATGAAGAGCTGTCTTCTTGATTCCTTTAAAAGAGTAACTCTGAGAGAGAGGTGAATGGCTTGATTCATTTCTGCAGGTCATTAACTCCCACGCCAACAAATGACAATGTTAATAT
The DNA here is from genome assembly GCA_025331215.1 of Actenoides lindsayi. Classification (NCBI taxonomy): domain Eukaryota; kingdom Metazoa; phylum Chordata; class Aves; order Coraciiformes; family Alcedinidae; genus Actenoides; species Actenoides lindsayi. The sequence continues at coordinate 5,742 of WTSP01009156.1, forward strand.
TCGCAATGTGAATTATTTCTCTGCTGATCAGTTTGGGAGAAAAACACAATGAATGTGCTTATTGCATGATCTAACACTGCACTGGACACCCCTTTGGGTTCCTTAAAATTCTAAATGTCCCTGCTGCCCAAACATATAGGTCTCTCTCTTTCTGCACTTGAACAGGATAGTTGTGTTTTTACAATACAAAAAATCTGGGGGAATTATGAATTGCAAATGCAGACAGTATGAAGCAAAACAACTTGTAGAGAGAACAATAAGGCATGCACTGATGATTTGATTTGCACCTTTATTTAAATTTAACTGACTAAAAAGTGCTGAGTGTTTGGGCTTTGTCTTTAAGATGTTGTCTCAAACCTCCCAACCCATTAGACTTAAGTAGTTTAGAATTCAATGATCTGATTGCAGGGTTCAGACATTATTAGAGCAAATAGGGCCTGATCAATTCACTCCTGAGACCAAAAGACATGAAGCTGGCTAAGCTCAGCCGATAAATCCTTTGCCTCTCTCCCCATTTAGCTTTCATAGATGTGGCTGGAGACTGAAGAGGAAGATGATGGTAAGGCAAGTTCTGTGTGGGTATTTCACACTCGTCTCAGAGAGACAATTCTCGTTTCTGTTACTTGTGTGATGTTATTTTGTATGTACATAGACAGACTCCTTGAATCATCACATAAGTTATAAATTCTATTTTCTTTCCATGAACTGTGAGTCTCCTTGTGGGGGGGGACTGTCATGTGCTAACAAGACACAGGAGAGGTGCCAGTGTGTCAGTCATCACAGACTCTCTTCATCTAGCTTACGTTGAGCTAGGAGAGGCAAATGAGGAATGGAATTTTAAATAAGGGCAGTGTACCCTCCTCGGGAGGAACCAAGACAAAGCAGCCAGGTGGTACTGTTTGGATTTCAAAGGCAGGAAGGATTTTTAGAAGCAGAAGCATCTTGGTCAGGAAAGGTAAAGTGATGCACAGACATGGAGGAGGGGTCCTGGGACACACAGGCAGTAGGGAGACAGTGGAAGCTACCATTAGAGGGAGCAGCTGTCTGCTGGTGGGATGGGATGGGACAATGCCTGAGCACCCAAGGGGATCTCACAAAATCTCAAGGAAAATTCAAGAATGAGGAAATGTAGGCAGAGAGATGTATTTGGGTTTACTGTTTCATGTGGCTCTCCGTATGTCTCATGGTCATCGAAGTGAAGAGTGGCTGCCTTTGAGACAGTTCGCAAAGTCTACGCATTACCTGATTCAACTTTGTGGGATCCTGGAGAGATAAATTGTCACTCAGCTATTGACTATGACTGAGCTCTGGGAAAGAGTGAACCGTAGGGATTTGGCAGGGTTTAAACAGGGATCTCTGTTCTTAGAAGAGAGGAGAGGCTCCTTTGAGACCCAAAGCAGATAAAAACACTTCAGAGTGGTTTTGCATGGATGCAAACTGAGGTTTTGAGAGGGTCCCACAAGAGATGTAATCTAGGCTGTAGTACTTCAGTCTATGAATTCTTTCCTGAAGTGAGAGCCTGGAAGAACAGCAAAACACGCAGAGATCAAGATAACAAGCAGTAACCGTAGGTAACTCCCAAGCATTGTCCTGCATACATACGCATACAAGCCAGGCACAAAATGGAAGTCATACCACGTGCGTTTTACCATCATTTGCACTGAACTCAAAAATAATAATTCCTAACAACAGAGAGGCTGTTAGCTCACACCTAATGCCATACTACCATAGTGACATAGCTTCTGACTGCTTTGGAGCATGGGAAAAGGAAGCTCATGGTCACTTGCAGCATGGTCGAAGTAACTCATATCTGCTGGCAAATGACCATGTGCAGCCTGTGCTTGCAGGAGTAAGGTCAGATTGCCATCATTTAAGTCACTGACTTTACATGTTTTCTTATGCTGGATGATGTGTTAGAACTGGCCTGTGTGTGTGACTGACTTTCTGGGATGAATTCAAAGCATAAACTCCTCTGAGGCAATTTAAAAGGAGTGAAACGCTCCAGAGGATAATGCAGAGCAAACTGATGTAAATGGTTCTTCTGCATAAACTGCAGTTTTTGTAATTTGTTTTGGGAGTGAGGAGAATGTACTTTGCTGTTTGGTTGTGGGTTGCATAAATTCAGAAAATGTTCTGAATTTTTTTTTTTTCCTGAAAATATTTCGTCACTGGTGACAGTGGGATGAAGCTTTTGTGAAGAAGGGAAAACATAATAGGAAAATGGGATTTATTCTCATGTCCATGTGCCAGACTTATTAGGCCTGAAAATAGATGAACTGGGGAGATTACTTTGTATGATTTCTACATATGTAAATGGACATATAATTATCTATCAGTATAAAATATTAGTGCATATTTACTGTATAATAATTAATTCAACTTTATAAGCAGATGAAGATTACCTCAAATTTACATACAATGTGAAGAGAAGTCCCTTTATCCTCTGTAACTGCAGCATTTGGCAGATTCAGGAATAAATAATCTTTTGTGGCAAGGGTATGCCTTATCAAACATATGCAGATCAGTGCTAATTAATGCTAATTAAGGTTTCCTGTCTATCTAGTTGGAAAAACGTCCAAATGTTATGAAATCCAGTTAGTATGCCTATTACCCTAATTGTTTTATATGGGATGGTTCTTAATTAAAATATGTAAATTGACCTTAATTGCTATATACTAATGGAGGTTCATGTTATCTCACTAAAAAATGACAAGATGGTGAGGAGGGGTACTTAAACAAATAATTCTGATACATTTGTAAATAAATGACCTTTACTCAAAATTATTTTTAATTGGAAATTGGCAAAAGGAGCATTTTGCTATCTGTGTTTCTCTTTAGTTTTGAATAATGTCAGAATTTACAGTTCTTTGGTAATATGGATATGGTGACTTTGCAGCTTAATTAAAACTACTAAACAAGTCAACATTTTGTGTGTTTGTATCAAAATTGTTTGCTAACCTCATGTTGACCTTCAGAAATCTAGTTTACAATATTGATCTTAATTTTCACTATTTTTATTTCTTTTTTTTTTTTTTTAAACTATTTAGAGAGGCTGGTAGGCAGCATCTTTTTGAATTTCACCTGCTAGTGTAGGACATAGAATTTGGTCATCTTTAGGGAGGATAGTTGACGTGGATGTTGCTACATCACTGAGGCCTACAGAGTTTTTACACAACACAAAGTCTTGTATCCCTCTACTCAATACAAAAGCATTATTTAAATAATGTTTTGTATGGAAGTTTATAGGTGCCCCATATTGGTTGATTCTTGATAATTAACACCATTTCACACACACCCTGCCCCCCCCCCAACACTTTTCACCTCTGATTTAGAGAATCTAATTAGAGAATCTGCTAATTTAGAGAACATCCCTATAATTGTAGTTTTTACTCATAATAGTGTATTTTTAAAACACCTAATACGTTTAAGTTTCTGTTATGTCATAGACATCATTGACAGACATATGCTTCACTTTGCAAAACCAGTCTGAAAGGTTTCACTCTTTTGCAGGATATTGTGACCAATGTTTCTCCGAGGATTGTGCGTGGAATTACTTCAGGTCCTGTTTACGGCCCAGGCCAAGGCTCGTTTCTAAACATTGAACTGATCAGTGAGAAAACAGCAGCGTATTGGTGTAAAAGTATTGCTGAACTGAAGGCTGACTTTCCAAACCATGTAAGTACCACTCAGTCATAAAGATGCAACATGCTTATTTGGAATCTCCAGTTTATATAGCTGTGAAAACTCACCTATTTAATATTTGTTAAATAGATTACCAGTTGCTTTATTGACATACAAGTATGTTATTAAAAACCAGGAAAGCCCATCCAAATAATCTTTATGATAGAGAATTCTGTGAAATGACTGTTGCACAAACAGAGAACAGACATGATTTTTCAGTCAGGCTGATGTTTATATTCAAATTGATAATATCAATGGAAAAAGTTGATCCCAGTTCTGCTGATCAGTTCTGCCATAAAAAAATTTATATTTAAGATCATATTTAAAGATGTAACTTTGAAGAATAATTTTCATTGTGAATTGCAGCTGATTATAAAAGGAATCTGTGTTCTTTTCATTCTTAATCCAAATGTGAAAGATAATTCTAATATTTCTACAAGCAACTGGCTGCTTAAGGAGGAAAAAAAAACCCCAGTACAGACTTAAAGTTAACTTCACTACAAGGATAGAGTTTTGTTAGACCCTTTTTGGCTATGGAGAATATCTAGAAAGTAATAGAAATATCTAGAAGGTCATAAAGTTGGGAGTGATGATGCCAGATAAATGGTTATAAGTGGTTATAAATGATGGCATAAATGGTTTTCAGCTACTATTCTACTGAATAAGAACAAAAAGGTGGAAAGTAAAATTCACCCCAATCATTGGCTCAAGTGGATAGAGCTAAAAATCCCAGACCCTAAATATCTTGTGTTGAGGTTATTATCTCCATGGTTCAGCTATGAATAAAATAAGTGAACGTTCTTGAATATATTATGTCATTAAGACAGTCAGGTTTGATTTTTTTAATCATTGCTCAAGTTTAAATGTACCATTGGCAAGTATGAGAATGTTTAAATACATTGTATTGATAGTTGAAGTGCTGCATGGCTAATATCCTGCTTCACTGTGAATGGACTGTGTGTTTCTTTTTGACAGTCTTACCACTTTATTTACTGTGACTGGGCTTCATAATAGTGAAAGTGTGAACCAAAAGATGATATTGGAATTCTCTGATTTTGATTTTAACATCCTTTGTCAAAGTCCTTGATATTGCATTCAAGCAAACTGTTGGCCATTTTTGCTATAGGAATGGTCTCCAATTGCAGACTTCACCAAAAATCATAGCATTTTGTGCTTGAGAACAAACGATTCTGTTCTGTGTGGAAAAGCACTAGCAACAATTTCAAAAAGGAAATCTGACTTTTCTGAGACCTAGCTTCTTGTGTGAGATGCAGAAGTCTCACTCTTCCATAGTTCCTGGTGTGAGCATCTTCTGATCATCCCTCACTGTGTGAATTATTACTTTGAGAATGTGAATTCAGCTCCTGCATGTTGGCAGTGGCTGCTGCTGTGGCATTTTTGAGGTTGGTATACTTGTGTGGGCACAGGGAAAGCAGCACACAACAGTAGACCTTGGCTTTGTTCACAGGGAGTTTTAAAATGTGCCTGTGAACTCATCTAGGTACTGTCATAATTATAATCATAAATTTGTTGCTAGCTGAAAACAGATTTTTGTTCATTCAGTAGAAATCTCTTCATACTTACTTTGAAAGATTCTGTGTAATCAGAGCTTTGAGAATTTCCACACCCCCCACCCCAATTCTTGTTCATTCCTGTTAGAAGGCCTTTTAAACTTGACAGGTTGGAGGGGGGAGGTTGTTATTAAAACCAAAACCAGTTTCGGAGAACTGTTTGGGTGAACTTAATTAATTAACAAGCAAAGAATGACATTTTCTGCTCAAATGAAAACCAGAGATGAGGACACAAGTGGTTACTGTAAAAAAACTGTACCTTGATATGGTAAACATTAAAAACCAAATCAAAATCTATACATAATTTACGTAATTACTTTTGCTATGTAATACAAGTAATTTAAGGTAAGATTTATCATAGAGATGCAGAGTGTATGAGCAAAATAGCTAGCTCACTGGAAGATTATCCCACAACATCCTTTCTCATTAGGAAGAAACTTCCCCCAACAAATCCTAGAATTTAAATGTAACTTTGCAAGGGGTTGTGGAAAAAAGGACCACTAGGCAAAGCTCAGTGGATAATGTCACATAACTGTGACATGTTGCCTCTATAGATCAGGAACTGGCATTTCCCTTGCACTGCCTTCACCCCTGTGGTGGGTGGCCTCATTTTTTTTGGCTCTTGTGACTCCTGATTCATGCTTTTAGCTTGCAATTATCTCTGACTGGAGATCTTTTCAAGTCTTCTCTTAGCTTCTCCTCGACCCTGAATCCACTTCAGGTGGACTAGGGCAAAAACTGTCACCAGCAGAATCTTGCTTTGATGCCACCAGCAGTGGATTAAATATTTGTAAGGACCCAAGCAGAGGAGAAAGCAGGAAAAGGAAGTATTTGTATTTTGTATGTTTGTTTGTGAAGTATCATTAAAAGCCTTGCTGTTTCAACTGAGGATTTTTATATAATTGAGTTAATTTAATATCCCTATTACTGAATTTTTCAGAAAACACGCACACGCAAAAAGAAATTCAACAGTATGCACAGTACAGACTCAAGTTGATTTTTTTTAATTTTATTTTTATTTTATTTTAAATCAGGCTCTTCTCTGTTAAAATGATTTGCATTTAAAAATCATTATTACATTATTGTGGGATTTTTTTGGCTTTGTTCTGTTCGGGGTTTTTTTGTTTGTTTTTTGTTTGTTATTTAGTAGTAGAAACTGATAACTTTACAATAAGAAGAGGTGGAACAATTATTTTATAAATTTCATAGTTTCAAATGTAATATTAAAATTTTGAATTAGTATAAATCTGATACCTTATTGGCAAATTTTGCATCTCTACTCTTCTAAAAAAGTTTGTTTGAAAATTTCTGTATTAATCTAAGACTCAAGAAAAAAAAACAGTGAAAGAAAAATATCAATAATGAGAGTTTTCAGATTGGAAGTTAATTACTACTCTTTTGAGTGAAAATGCATGAAGTTGTCAGTTTGTGTGAAAAAGACCAGACCATAATCTGGACATGCAATATTTGAAGTGCTTTAGATAGTGAGGCAAAAGAAGTACCACTAATGCCACAACATGTCTGACTTCCATATTTTATTTACCAAGGAGATACCTGATTATGTGGTGTATTGGCATACTTTCCAGCCAAAAAGTAGCTGAAAAAAATGGTGGTTTATGGTATATTCAATAAATCAATTTACTTAAGAAGTATGAATTTGGCCAAGTAGAACTCACATAATCATAGGATCAGGAGTGAAAGCTGTGCAGAAAAAAAAAAAAGTCACTTTTATTTTAGCAAAATCTACAAATTTTTATCAATAGAGCTGAGAAAGTTGAAAAGAAAATTATCACACCTTGCAAGAGAACTTACTGCTGAACTTTTATATTCAGATATTTTACATTAGCTACTATATGGCCATTTTCTGTGCTGGGACCTATGAATAATACTGATAATGTTGGTGTGTGCCAATACAACAAGGAGCTGTGTGCATAGCGAAGCTGTCAATTGTGAGAATAAGTTTTGGTGATTGTGAAGGAATGGGATATATTGGTGGGAGCACTTGGTCCGTCAGAAAAAGCATACTAACTGTTGCTGTTCCTCATCAAAACCTTTTACTTACCATAGCTCAGCCTTCTCATTTGAGTTGGTATGTTACCTACTTACACAGATGTCTGTTATTCCAGTTTCATAAGCATGTCTGCATATTTACAGTGCCTAGTAGCTCACAAAATATTTTAAGGCTTCATATTACCCTGAAACCTCTATAGCATCCGTACTGGGGAGACCAAGCTTTGAAAAGAGCAAAGTTTGAAAGTGGTAAAACACTTCCCTACAGAAAGATGTGAACTGAGAGTTCAGTAATGGACACGATTGCCAGGTAGTCTTTCATCTTCCCTTAACTGTAATTGGTGCCTTGTAGATGATAAAAAGTAAGCAAATTCATGAAAAACCACAATATGCAAATTTGTTTGGGTCTGAGCATGTGCAGGAGGTCACAGCAGTACAGATAAAGGGCTTTGAAATGATGCTTCATGAAACAAAATAGATTGTAGGGGAAATGTTATTCCCTATGGGGCTAACAGAAGTCTAACAAACAAGCAAGTGTCCGAGAAATTTTACTTCAAGGAAGAACTGGAATCTTGAAAGAAGATGCTGAATTGAATATTTTTCAATATTACTATATTAATATACTGAAGTCTTAAAAGTAACTTCTTGGCCTCCTAACTGAACACAAATGAGTTTGGGCTGCTGTGTGACTCTAAGGAATGTACACAGAGTATTGGTTTGTCAGCTGACACTGATTCTGTGATTCAGATATCAATGTCGTGACGTGTTGAATTGAGAAACCTCTTCTGCTACAAACATTAAGTATTTTTGGACCTTGAAACCAAGCTGAAAACTCTTGTTGTCTTAATGTTTGTTCTGCTGCTTGCAGAATGTTGCTGACAGTCTCTCTGACAGTGACTCAGCAGAGAGCAGCTTTTCAAGGATGAAGGTGTTAAACATATATTTTTGGTCAACATTTTGTTCAGAATGTCCCAGGAATACCTGTTGGGAGTAGCCATGATAGAAAGTGTGCAAGAACAGGTCACTGGATCCCAGGATGATAACTGACTTCTTTGTAGCATTGAGTTTTTTGGGTTTTTTTATGTTTGTAAATCTCCTGGAATGGTGTAAATTTTTTTATATATATATTAAGCAGGGTTTTTTCTACCAAAGAGGTATGAAATAAGGCAGCCAGCTTTGTTTGGGTATGTTGTTCAGGGTTTTTTGCTTGTTTGGTTATTCTTTTTTTTAAAATTTAAATAACAAAACCAGATTTGTTTTGATCCTACTCCATGAGGTTACAGAGCAAAAAAAATACAACTGAACAGGCATAAGGGACCTTGCTCCTGTGAATAACTTTTGGTGCAGAAAAATAGAATGTTCAAAAAGATTTCCTGAAGTTATGACTAGAAATAGATTTGCAACAGCAGTAGTAGTTATTTGAATAGTTTACATGGAGAGGTTTGATTAGTTTGCCAAAGTGAAGTGGGATCCTGTATATCAAGTTTATGTGTAGGACCAGCTCAGGTTTTAATAACAGGATTAATCTACAGACTGTGAACAACATTTGTATATTTATATAAACCTTTTCCCTCTTTAAGTCCGTACTAATAGTAGACCTTGTAACTTGGTTACTGAGAGGAATTGAACAGAATATCTAAAATCACTGTAAATCTCCTTTAAGTCTTAAAACTAAGGGTCATTAGGTGGAAATTTTTTTTTAGATATAGAGAAATCATGTACTTCACAGATTTTCTATGGGAAGAAGATCAAAGTTGGCTTTCTTACTACATGTAGTAGGAATAGTTTATGTATATTTGCAGGTATTGTTACAGCTTTTACTTTTGATCGGTGTTCAGAGGTCTGTGGGATGTTGTGTAGAGTACATAGTATTTACATTTCAAGATACCAGTTACTGACTTGATTCATTTTATAAAAGGTAATAGTCTGTTTCTAATCTTAAATACTTGGGAATTTGGAGTTGCATTTGTAATACAGGTAATTAGGTGTGGTGAAAGGCAGAACCTTCATCTTTGTCTTTGCAGGAGTCATGTTCAGAAAAAGCAAAGATCAAATTGTCAGCCGTGTGCTTTACAGAAACACCTGCTCTTCCTGGGGCTGGTATAAATAGTTTTGCCTTTCCATCACAAAGTAATGATACTTTGTACTCCCAATACCTACTGAGATGTGCATCCACATGGCAAGTCACAGGCACCTTGACAAGCCACAACACCTACAAACTTGCAATATAAAAGGTTTCTAAATGACCAGGTAGGGTTATGGCCATGTAGACCTCACTTGGTACCAACAGCAACCCATGAATTGTGGACCTGAATGAGAAGGACACACACCATGTGCTCTCATGCATATCAGAGAATCCTTGCTGGAAGCCCAGATGCATTTGCACATGAACTGAAAAAGACAGAACACAAGGGGAGGGAGCCACAAACTGGTCTGCCTAGAAGCTTGCACACTCCGAATCACGGAAGAGCCCATCCGTGCTGAAGATCTACCTGGGTTCTGTTATCCGAATTTCAGATCCACAAATCACAATTAAAAACTCCAGAAGTTGTTATTGCTGCAGCTTAAACTTCCCAAAGCCAGCCATCATGGATGCTTGGTAGGAGGTGAAAAAACCCACACAGCAGTTGTTAAATTCACCATATGGAAAAGATCCCTTTCACTACAGAAAACTGGCAGTAGGCCTAGTCCCTTAACATCAAAGGAAATCCTAGATGATGAGGGAGGATGAGGTTGAAATAAGGCACTCGTACTGTGCCCAGTAAGTAAACCACTTGGCCCTAGCAAGCGTGGAGTGCAAAAATGAGCAAGACTCCTCAATTTCCAATGACTACTGTGGTGGGTAGAGGGAAGAAGCCTTGGAGCATGGACCATATGAGCACCTTCCTTTTTTCTCTTCATTCTTCACCACAAGGAAAAGGGAGGATAAAAAAACAATACAGAAAGATGCTTCCTAGAAAAGAGAGAGGAGAGAGCTGACACAAAAGAAGAGCACACACATTGACAACACCTATTCCAGGGGAATTTCCACTCTCCCTCATCCTGAGGGTGTCCTTACTGCTCGTGATGCTGGTTCAGCTCTTTGTGAGCTAGCAGGACACATTTTCCTCTGTACAACCTAAGGAGGAATTCAACAAGGACTCTGATTTACCCAGTGGATTTACACCAGAAGTGCTAGTCCATTTCTGTAGGCACAGCAGTTTCCATTTGCAAAAGTAAATGAACAAAACCAGAGGCCAGACAACAGAAATGCTGATGTATTGGCTCTTTGAGATCACATTTTCTTATAAGGAAGGAAATTTTCTACGAAAGGCTCTTCCACAAGGCATAAAAAAATTCTCAAGTCTCATGACCTAAATATTAACAGGGCTGGGACTGAGCTACAAAATATGGTGCTGTAAATTATCATTTCTTGAGTCTTAGGTGTTAGTAAAAAAACTGAGAAAATACAGGAAAATTGTCATTATCATCAACATTTTGCAATAATAGCATTGGCTATAGTGAAATCTGCTTGAGACTTGAAAAGTAGGAGATAACTGCCACATAGTCAGTGTAACACCTCTTTTCTGGAACAGATTAAGGGAACCAAAGACCTTAAATTTTCTGTCATTGTATGCAAATCAGTAGAAGCTTTTAAAAATAATAGAGCTTAAAAAGTAAAGAAACCCCTTTTGTACTAATCTGTGACTTAAAGTTTCTTGAGGACTTCAAGAGAGACTCGGCTGATAATGGGAGCTTGGGTTTCTGAAAGTGTTTGGTAAGGGTCCCTTACACAAGAATTTTAAATAAATTAAGTCGCCATAAGATTAGAAGAAAGAAACCCCCATGAATAAATATCTAGTTAAACAAAGGAAACAATGTTCAGGAATAAATACTCAATTTTCACAGTTCATCGATAGAGAGCTCTAGTGAAATTGTGCTGTGTTCTGTGCTGTTTAAAATATTTATTAACAATCTGGAAAAGAGAGATAATTTCAAGAATGTAAACTTTGCTGGTAATGGTAAGTACTGTAGGGAGATGAAGATGAGAGCTGGCTATGAAGGATCTTACATTACTGAGTGACTGGCCAATGAACTGCCAGAAAAAATTTAATGAAGATAAGTGTAGTATAAACACAGGATAAAACAGTACTGAATTCATATATACAGTGATTGATTCTAAGCTAACTATACTAGGGTTACAGTAGAGAGCACTGTGAAAATCTCATCTTAATGCTGAATAGCATTGAAATAAAGCATATCAAATAGAATTTCTGGGAAAGGAAGAGATAACAAACCAAACCCATCATTATGCTAGTGTAATTTTTTTTTTTTTTCTTTATGCACATTCTGGATACACTGCAGTTTGGATTTTTCTTTCTCAGTAAGAGTGAAGGTGGATTGGAACCAGAAGGGTGATAGGTGGAAATGAGCATCAGGAGACACTTCACCACGTGCCGCTGTAGCCATGAAGCTCATTCTCACGGGGCATTGTCAGTGCCAGAGGTACCATAAGGGTTGAGAAAGAGCCAACTGGAAAAATTATTTAGAGAAGGCTATGGAGTACATGACCTCTGGCACAGGGAATTCCTGTGCCAGATTTCTCAAATGATATGAGAGTTTTCTAGGGAGATACTACTGTGAGCCTGCCCTAGAGAGCTGCTGATGGTGCTTGTTGGAGAAGGGATACTGTGCTATGTAACCCAGTCCTACAGGTTTATATTTTTTTCGATGCACAAAGGAGAGCTGTTAGATTTGTACCCAGGATCAGAAATTCTTTCCTGCCTCCCAGTCCTGCCTCAACCTTTGGACCATTGTGCCTGTATTACATTTTGACAACCTGATTAGCATGTAACTACATTACTTGAACTCGAGTGGAGATGAAGATATATTTTGTACTAGCCTGAAATTATGTGCTAAGGGTTTTGTAATTCAAGTGCTGCCTTCAATTTACTAAGATTTGAAAGGCTGCATTTCCAGAGGGTCAGCACAGATGATCCTATATATAGACACACAAGAAAGTCTGCTAAAAATTTACCCAGAGACAATGTCTGTTCATGCATGTTCAAATGATCATGCAGTACATGTCATACTGATTGGTACCAACTGCTACAATATTAATTTTGGTGATTTTGTTATTATTATTTTTATTTTTTTTAGGAATATAGTTATTGATCTGGCAGAGTTGGAAACACGCACTGTGGTCATCAATTTGAGGGAATTCTGTCTTAAGAAAGCACATATCTTTTGCTGGAAACTACAATTTGTAACTGAAAATAGAACCACATGGTAAATTCAGTGAGATTTTTAGAATCAATCTATGATTCAAATGTACATGTTTGTGGTGACAAATTAGGACCTTGAGGAGAAATGTGAGAAGATCTTTCATGTTTTCCACTTGGAAACTGCAGCTTTGTTGAGAAACCTGTCAAACTAGTTTAGGGCAGAACTGCACTTTCTTCCTATGCAAGTTATAAAGACATGACTTATTTTGTTTTACTTTCACAGCTAAGCTTTGACAAATAGTAAGTAGTTCAGAAAGACAGAGGACTATTTATACATACACTAAGAATATCCTTTTGATTTGGAGTGTGAGTTACTGATAACTGCAAGAAAAGAACAATTTTCACAGTTTTGTGAGGACTATGAGTGCATCTTTAAAACTTTAGCCTTAGGGTAAGAACTAGGGGAAAATTAACGCAGCTTCTGAAATGCTTCACCAACCATCTCCCAGAAAATGACCTGATCTGCTTGATTATTAGAAAAGACAAACTCCTTAATGGCTAGCATGAGCTGAAGCTGGTTCAGGATGTGCTTTGGCTGTTGCTGCTAAGAATTCCTTTTTTGAAGAGATATGTGAATGGTCATTAAGCAGGAGTATCACAAAGGAAATGCACTAAACATAAAGACTGTGCGATTAAGAAGATATTTCTAGAATGTAATTCTGCTGACAGTGACATGAAGAGATGCATATTTTTGTGCATCTTATTGAGGTTTGAATTTCCTTTTATTTTTCTATGCAGACTATTATTTAGAGAGAACAGAAAAGCTCTTAAAATCCCCAACTGTTTTCTCCGTTTGTTAAGTTACTGTGTGCACAATAGAGCGCTGCAAAATGATCTGTGAAATCCGGCTGCATATCAGACAGAGCATTCATTCTTTCTAGAAATGTCCTCAGTAAACTGCAACAAAGGAAATGGCATCATGCGTTAAAAAAATCTGTACACTAAGATGTCCATTTCACCCCCCTCAATCTGTGCTTAAAATAGCAATAACAACCTTGGTGCAGGGCATTTCCTGGCGATTAATAACCGGCCAGGGTTAATGGCCCTCAGCAGTGCCTCGGGCCATCAACTCCTCCCAGCCAGTCATTACTCCCTGGGAAATGCCCTTTTCTGGGTAGTTATTGTTTTAATATTAGGATGTAGAAGTTGCCGTTGGATGGGGAGAAAATGACCTTGTGGCAGTGTTAAAAAGTAACCCCCCAAATGGCCAAATTTTAAAAATATTAACAGCCAATGATCCATCAAAATTAAAATCTAAAGTTTGCAAGAATGACAAAATTCTGCTAGCCGTATTACCTGAGCAAAACATTTATCCCCCAAGTACTTCTCCCCAGTTTCCTTTTCATGTTTGTCATAGGCAATTGGGTAAACTACAAAATTTGATATCTTAAAATGCACAGTAGCTTTGCTATTCATTTATACTGGCTGTGATATGATTTTGGTCTTTTATGAAACACTGAGTGTATATAAGCTTTAGGTAGTTCTGCTTTTTCTCATTTATGTAATGTTCATTACAATAATAATAAGAAAGCAAATTTATACCTGATAAAAGTAGTAAGTATATGCTGTTCCTGTAGCACATATTCTGCACTTAATTTCTGTGATGTGGTTTACATTTTAGGCATTCTGCTAGTGCTCTAATGAAGAAAAATACGAAGGCTTAGTCTATATTTAAAAGTCTTGCTCACATACTTATGTAGGCTAGGAATACTAAAAATAAAATTGCATCTAGCTGCTGTCCTGGCAGAACCCTGGTGTAGATGCATGTATACCATCAAACTATTTATTTTTGTTCAGGAACAAGTAAAGAGTTTACTTTACTGATATGATCTGTGTCAATAGTAGGAGAGCTGGCTCTATGCAGATATGTTCTAGATTAGACAAGAAAGGCAGAGGCACATGCTTGACTCTATCACAATTGAAGCCAGTTTTTCAGTCTGATTGACAGCAGCTGGACTATATCCCAGCCTCCTGTGCTTTCTGGGGAGGGGGGCTGTGGAAACATCTCAAATTCAGAGCAAAATGTGGGAATAAAGGGTTCCAAGATGGCTTTTTTTTTTTTTTTTTTCTTATTCACTGAGAGGAACATGTAGATTAGCAGAATTCTTAGTGGGCTCTGAACTGATCCTAATCTACACCCTCAACACTGCTGATAGCTTCTGAACTCTTTATGCATATTTAAGTACTCAATGTGCCATAGACCTTTACATAGTTTGTGATCTTATCATCTATAATGTACATAAACTTTTTACATAGTCTTCTTCAGCAAACTTCTTGTATCTGTCACATTTTCATATGCTAGATCTCAGTTCACCCTGATTTTATATTTTAATTCCCTTTTTGTGTTCCATTTGAAACTAATGAACCGTACTTGCTATTAAGACTAAATAGCCACTGCTAAACATCAAGTGCCCACCAGGAGCCATAAAGCAAAACTCTTCATATAGTATTAGTCTCATACTGTTACATGAACACAGACCTGCCAATGCATTACTATGAGATAGCAAATCACTGTATGTCAGGATGGTAGCTGCCCATGTGCAGTTTTGTAACTTGCAGCAAATGCAGGTTAATTCAAGGTAACATGAATTTCTTTAGTTTTGGATGTAGCAAACTGGATTTACCTTGTATTTTATTGGGTTCGAAAGATCATGGAAGTAGTTGATTGCTGTAGGTGTGCCAATTGCTGGTAGTTCATAAATCAGTAACCTGTTTGTGCACCTAAATCTTGTGTGCATATCTAGCGGAGATGGTATATTCTTCTTATTGTTGAAGGACAAATGTGACAGAAAGTACTTCTTTTCTGGGTACTTAAACCCAGTAAATATTTTAAAAGTTTCTATCGAGGAGACCTAAATACATCCTTTGTTTTGAGACATATAAGTTAAATGCAAACTCTTTAAGAAAACAGAATACTTTTCTATCCTATTTCCTGCCATGGCACCTCTCAGTCACACAACTTTCAGGAAGAATGTTTTCTTGACTGGTTTATTTTTACATCTTTCTCATATTTTTTTAAGCTCAGGATTCCTAATCTATTTCAGGTTTTATTTTCTTGTAATTCTCTTTGTGTTTAACATTTTTGTTATAAAATTTTAGTTAAGTTGTTTGTTTCTGTCTATACATAACAGCTAACATATGCCTTAGATTTGGAAGAAAATTGTATTGAAGCTTTATTCCTGAATTTCAGGGTAACATTTCTAAAAATTTGTGGTGCTTTTCTTGCAGTGTAAGACTCTGATAGGGTTATTCTTAGCCAAGCAATTCACCCAGCCATTTATGAGAGCTATACCTCCATGTTAAAATCTGAATACGCTTGCAGAATATTTCATTTAAGTTAACTACAGCTCAGGTGAGAGTATCTAGAGGTGATGTGAGTATTATATGTACCCTAAATTCTTACCTGTGAGTAGTACGTGCATCTCAAGTTAAAGGATGGACATTAAAAATGGATGTAAGTCACATTTGCATTCTCTTAATGCTGTAGTATTGGCACCCTCTGGTTCCCAGAAGGACTTCTGTCTTTGATTCTGCCAGACGCATCCACATTTCACCTGATTTATTTTCAGTTTATCTTTTTGGGAGCACACATACTTCTGGATCGTAGATAAAATCTCTCTAACATTAGATGGCAATTGGTCTTATAATGCTTTCATTTGAATGAGACTACAATCCTATAAACTGTTCATTGCATTTTAATTTTGAAATGTCCAATCACATGGCAGCACGCTGAACAAGTTAGATAACAATTTTACTAAGCATCCAAATTTTTGGTGACAATTGTAAGGCCTCTTTCAGTTGCTCAGCATCCTCTGATTAGCTTCCCCAAAAGATGAAGAAGTAGATGGAACTCACAGTTGAGGAGGAAAGGTTAGTCAGAAGGTAGCTGCCAATCCAGCCCTTAATTTTGTATCTTTGATACTGGAGTGTAGACAAAAAGTGACCTGGGTCATCTGACATAACAGCTAGCTACATATTCTAAAAATTAATAAAATTATAAAAATTAAATTATAAAAGATAAAACTACCCACTCATGAGAATTTGGTGCATACTGGGACCGCTGTTTGCTGAATTTTTGGCCCATCTGGGAGATACCAGGGGATAATAGGAAGGATACATGAAGAGATCAAGTTCAACAGAAAACTGCATTTTCATCTTCACTTCTTGCTTGCCTCACCTCCTTATTGTCTCTCTTTTTCCTTTTAAAAATTCCTAAAATGCTACTGACAAGAAGCTGTTAAGTGCTAATTTATTGTTAATCATTTGCAAAGTGCGACAATAATTAATTCTGTATAAGAAATGCTACTGTTGGAACAGGTTTATCATTAAATGAGGTTAGGGCTCCCGTTATTATGGGCCTAAAGAGAAACAGTGGTCTTCCACCAGGTCAGGAGGGCTCTTGTTCATTTGGAGAGGTGAAAGCTTGGTAGGAATCAAATGAATGTATGCAAGTGCACCTGGTATTTGGTTTTGTTGCAGTTTGAAGTCTTGGTGTTGTGTGTGAGGAAGGTGGATGGCAGGGTGTCGTTGTAGACATGGCCTTTCTGCTGGCCTGTGCGTCTAATTTGTCTCTCAATAACAACTGAATTTTATTAAAAAGTAGAGTTGTATGAATTCAGATAAGGCCAGAAAAAGTAGAACTGAAGACTATGTTTTCTTTAGTACACAATGAAGAGAAAGAGCAAAATCTGAAGGTAGGTAACAAGGAAGAAAAATAAACACACTGTCCCTTGAAGATCACAGGAGGAGACAGAGAAGACAGACATGAACCTGATCTCAAAAGGAAGCAAAGATGATAGCTTGAAGATTGCTTGAGAGAACAGACAAAATACAGAGATAAAATATAGGCTTGAACAAATATCAGACTGGAGCAGGTTCCTGTGCCAGGGGAAGGCTCAACAGGCTTAATATCAGAATTGCTAAAGATAGGTGGCTCTCAGCTTGATGCATTGGTATGAAGCAATCATGAAGAGAATGAGGCAAGAATATTTGCTGATCATGTGTATTTTTGCAGGGAGAGTTCGTAGGAAAATTCAGGTTGTCAGGAATCTCAAGAAGTGAGGTGAGCTAGTCCAACTTTCTGCTCAAAGGAAAATGGTTACGAAATCAGACCACTCAGAGGAAATGATACAGATTTGAGGAGGATGCCCAAAGTAGTAGAAACTTAAGTGTTCTTCCAAAGAATTATCCTAGTGTCTGGAGGAGGAAGGCTAAAGTATCACAAGAAAATGAAGTTCAATAAATAAAACTATTATTACTGTGTGACTGCGTGCATTGTAGCTTTCTACCCTCCTTTCATCCATGCTTTCCAACAGGAAAATAACATGGAAAACCTTTTTGGAAGTGATCCTCGGTGAAGTTCTGGTAGGGATGGATCCCACTGATACCACTCTGGCCATTGAAAGATCCTGTGTTTCCAGTCTTGTGAACATTTGCAGATTGTTTCCTTTCATGACGTGAACCTGTCCCATTAAGCAGGCACGTTTTGGAGCATGAGGGATTTTTCTGTGAAGACCAATACCTAGACCAGACAGGAGAGAATACAATGATGGGACTGATAGGTCTTACCCATGCAGCTGGTGTGTGAAGCCCTTAAATAATTTCTTGAAGAAAGGACAAGCCTTATAGCCTGTTCCCACACTCCTTAATGACCATACCCCCATCTATAAGAACGACCTAACCTAAGAGCTGTTTGTGCAAACTCAGATAAATTATCAGTGCTTTTCAGTATATCACTAGAAGGTTAATGGTGCACAGAGAGAGTGGGTGAGTTGTGGAAGATGTAGCCAGGGTGATGAAATCACTTACTCCTCCCAAGCATTGCTTTGGCACCTGCAGTGTCACATGATGAAGTTGATCACACGGCTTTAAAGTGTAAAAGGGCAGGTTTTTTTCCTCCGTTCTCTCTGAGCTACATTTTTCTCCTCTACTGGCACCAATAATGCTAGTTTTCTCGAGCCTTCAAATCCAAGAAAGTTAATTAAAAGATACCCTGGGGACAATGGAACAAGGCAAGAGAGAGCATGGACATCTCAGGGATGCGAATAGATGGATTTGACTTGGGGAATTGCTAGCTAGCTGAATGCAGGAGTTAGGGAACTCTGACAAAGTTATTCAGCATGCATTTTGTCTCTTTATTTTCTGCTGAATCTATTTTCTAGTAAGTTAAGTAGCTTTGCTGGTAAGAAATAGGGGAAATATATCTGCATGTATCTAGAAGCAGTCAGGGTGTGGAAGGGATCTCAGGGTTCCTTTCAATCAATGGCTACTCAGTCCCTCCATAGGAGTGGCCTGCAGCCCTTGAACATATTTGTCTCCAGTTGGCTTCCAGGGGCACCATGCAAAGTGTTGCCTGTGCTGTTGTGGGAATGAATGGTAACAATTAGCAAGGTGCTCAAAAAGCTCTGTTAATAATGACTGTGAGTATGTCTGGGTGGGTAATTTTATGAGAGAAAAATATCTGAAGGTGGAAGAGTAAAAGCCACGAATTTGTGTTGCCTTTTGCCAGCTTTGTTTTCCATACGTGGTCTTATGAATCAATAATGTGTCAGCACCCTGGTGTAAAGCTTTTGCTACAGGTCATAGCATGTGTCTGAAATATCATAGAGTTAGATATATGTTTTTTCTGTTAACTCCAATATCGCATTGGCCTCCCCTGCTTTCTCTTTGTATTAAGTCAGTGTGGAAAGTACAGAAATACAGCAGGGGCATGGCAGATCCACAAGGGCTTGCACATATTGTTTGCAAGGAGTCCTGCTGAAAATTAGTATTTGTCTTCACTCTTCTCTTGGCTGCAGCCTTTAACTTGCATTTTTCCTTTCAATAGGGCTGGTTGTCATGTATTCATTTTCACTCATTATCAAAGAGACTAAAGGTTGAACTAGGATAGGTGTCCTGTGCAAAATAAAATCCAAAATATTCTATTAGATTTCCAGGGAAGTCTTCAGACACATAGGTAGTTTTCAATGGAATTTGAAGGGTTTACCTGAAGCACTGAAATTTTCAACAGTCTATCATAAAATGTACATACTTTTTAAAATCATGTAACATATTTGAATTTCCCTGAAGTGTTTTGTACAAATGCTCTATTTTCTTTCCTTAAGCACGTGTTTTGGGGAGCTAGTATTCCATGGTCCCTTTTTCACTCTTCAGGAATTACCACATCTTAGTTAAAAGAGTGCCCTGAAGCATGGGAGGTACAGGTGCATCAGAAGGTCCCTTTTTTTCTGTCCATTTATTTGGCTTTCACACATATTCCAAGTTGATAGGACTCTCATTAGAAGTCTTAATGG
Source organism: Actenoides lindsayi (assembly GCA_025331215.1). Classification (NCBI taxonomy): domain Eukaryota; kingdom Metazoa; phylum Chordata; class Aves; order Coraciiformes; family Alcedinidae; genus Actenoides; species Actenoides lindsayi. Next base: position 25,560 of record WTSP01009156.1, read on the forward strand.
AAAGTTAGGTTTTGATTTATCCAGACTTTACATGTGCATGATCTCTGCTTACACGTTTATGTGTATAAGCAAGGCAAGCTCAACTCCTGCTCTGATAGTGGCTGATACAAGTTTGAGTCTCACATGGCAGAGGAGCAGTTACAACACCAGGCTTCTCCCTTGTTTTCATACAGGTGCAGCCAGTCATAAAGAGCAATCTGGTTAGCTTTGTGTTCTCATCAAAGCCACAGCATTTGGTTGTTTTAGAAAGAAATGGTTTTGTTCATAACCCTTGGGTTTTATTTGTCTGAGGACGTTAGATCCCAACAACTCTGGGCCTCAATTTGAAGCTTTCGCCCAGTGTACTCAATGACATCCATCAAATAATCTCATTAAATAGATAAAATCTCATTGACAGAAGTAGACACATCATATGAAAATAGCTGCCTGTGAAAATAAGTATCTCTGTTTAGCCTGAGAAGAGAATCTTTGTTGTTTTGTGCTAGTGCCGATTTCATGTGTGGTAGGGTGAGCAAATAGTAATATTTTCAAATGCCTGTTGTCAGCTTCTCTAGACTTATTTTTCTGCTGATAATGTGTGGCCTGTTTTATGTCCATCTCTTGTATCTCACTTCCACGTCACTGTAAGCTCTCAGCATAAAGTAACAAAGTAAAGATAGGGCTTTATTCAGAAGGTTTGATGCAGAGAGACAGCCAAATAATAAACATACTAATATCCCCTACTTGTCTTATTTTCCTTTACTCTATCTTGAATGTATTTTAAGTGCAAGTTAAGGAGGAGAACAATGGATGGTTAGAGATTGTTAAATTATTTACTCTCCACTCCCTGAAAAAAAAAACAACATGAAGAGAAGCAGAATTATAGGTCAGCAATGTCAAGACATTCTGCATTGCTTGTCTTTATCATCATGCAGAATCTTTTTATTAAGGCAGCATAGAAAGAATAGATTTATGGACTGAAGGTACAATGTTTAATATGTCCATATCCATCTAGATTGACAGTTCCTACCGACATGAATTTCCCAGGAGAGACAGTGTTACTGGTGTCAGTGGATGGCATCATTTACTTCAATGTTCCATTATTAAATTGATAACAAGATAATTCCTCTGCTTCTCAGAGACATGACAGGGTTTACAATTGTTAACTTTCTTATTGCATGGGATTTGATGTTCTAGGTATTTTTTAATAAGAAGCTTATTTTTATTTCAGTTCTGCAACAAATCAAAACTTACAACATGAAAGTACAGAAAAAGAGAAACCTGGTTGGGTCTACAAGGCATCAAAATCAGACTGATTTCTAGAGGGTTATTTTTACAAGAGTAAACCTTTGTGTTGCTGTTGCTTTTCAGTAGAACATGTTTAAGTATGTATGTGCAATTCAGAATATTTGCTGCAGTCATACTCTTCTCTTGTGAGGTGGTTGTTAGAAATGTTCTGTACATTGGTAATTCTGTCTGGATGTTTTTGAGGATGATCTTTTCATCACCTAGCAGCCATTTGGAAAAGCAGAGGACTGCTGCAAGTGGCATTGAGTGGCATTAAGAATCTTTCTGCTGGGATAGCCATGACTTGTCCCGAACCTGATGTTGTGCAAGAGGGAAGGTTACAGAGGCAGGCTAGTGCTGCAAGTCTTGATAAGGTGAAAATTCTATACCAAACCAAGAAGTTCTGTGGTGATATTGTTTATTCCCTTGCTGCTCACTATTTACTACTGACATTGCATTTAAGAGCTATTGGACAGGGCAGAATCTGGCCTATGGTCTATATGTTTCATGTATGAAAAAAATACAAAAAGTCTATATGCAGCATGTGTGTTTTTCAGTTAGATGTATAAAAGATCGTTTATCATGTCATTGAAATAGCTGAAGAGTGCTCAGTAAAGCTTTTTTTATTAACTTTTCACCAAGGCCCTGGTAGACCACATGCTGTTGTAGCTACAAGTGTGCAGGACCCTCAGAAAATGCTCCGAGTGTCTCAGCTTGTTACAGTGTGTGGGTGAGAGATGGCATGGATCAGAACTCAGAGCATGTACCCCTCATTCAGTTGGAGGATTTTAAGGCTGTGAAATAATCATTCAACTGTCAAGAAGTTCTCCTGCCCTAATGTGCTTGTATAGGTGTGGCCGTCTTTTCCACTGATGAGTGATGAACTAAGTATGTTATTTTTGCTATTGCTTTAGGAAGACTGTATCTTCAGTGCTGAGCTTCTTCCTAGTAAAAGCTTCCTGAGGAATTTTTGTTAAAAACATTTGAATTTGTTCAGACTAAGGCATCTATGTGGCAAGGCTATATTGTATTGTTTGGGAAGAAGAAATGTGTCTTGAAAGGAAGATTGAGGTCAGTCTGTCTGACCCAAACACAAATACTTTCTGAAGTTTAGACTGATCAAGAATAATTTTGTAGGTATTTGAAATCTGGCTCTTAATGTGTTTTTCAATCTCTGCACTCCCTCTATCTGCAGCAATTATCCTGTTCCATATCTTTGCTTCCCAAACAGGTAGCTGTTACAAAACCAGCCCTTCAGCCTACTTGAAAGCTCCTCTTGATTTTACAACTTTTAAAAGATGATGTTAAGGATCTCTTTCTATTTCTGCAAGGGCTGTGCACATCCAAAATAAAATACTCGGGATTTTTGCAAGTGTTTGAGAAAACAGAAGGAGGTGCAGGTTGAAGCCAACAGGATTGTCTAAATGGAGCATCTGTGGATACTTGGTGCAGAATTGTCGTCAAGCTTTGGTGTAGCAATGAAAAGGGACAGGCAGGGAAGAGAAAACAGAAATTATATGGGTGACTGAATTTCCTGAAGTGCAGAGGATTATGCACGGCCCTGTAAGAAGAGGTTAGGAACAGACACATGCTATGGCCTCTGTTAGATGACCAAAATAAAAATGGTTATTACAGGCATGAGGGCAGAGGATTGTGATTCCATTGTGCCTGTTGGGAAGTTTTCTTAAGTTTGCAGGAATTGACAGCGTTCACATTTAAATCCAGTCACCTGAGATTTTTTTTCAGACTCTGAGTGTACTGAAACTTCCTTACTCTGCTTATTCTGTGCAAAGCAGTACAGGACAAATGGTAATTGTCTACCTAGAGTTTTACTTGGTGTTTGGCTTCTCAGGATTGTCAGATCCAAAGTAGGCCCAGTTATTGTTTTCCTCCTTCCTTTTGTTTTGCAACCTCTTGCAGTGAGTTCTGTGTGTCATGGAAGAAAAATCACTTGAAAACATAGTGTCAAACATCATCCTTTTTATTTCTTATAATGCTGTTGCATTCATGAGACATTCACACAGAGATAAAGAAAAAGAAGAAAAAAACCCCAAACAAACTCCCTGAACATTTGCAAGGGAAATAGGTTCTAGTTCAAGCTTCCAAGGCATTCTTAGAAACAGGGAGAAAAAATATTTTAAAGATTATGAGAAGTACCTTGTCAGTGTCCTTTTAAGCGGAACAACTGCTAATGCATTAGTTAAAGAATTGTGTGAAGTGTAACTTTTTACTTGGTGCCTTTGCTACAGTATACTCATCTTATAATCATGTCCTAAATGGTACATTATATGCTCTCCTTTTCAATCTCCCCTCCCTCCAACAAAAAAACAAACCAAACCAAAACCAAACCAAAACAAAAAAGTTTTATTGTAGAACTTCTTCCGTGATTGATCAAGAAAATCCTGTACACAGAGCACTTTCTGATGTTACAAGTGTGTTTGTCCCTTTATAGGCATTTGGAGAAATTGTCTATCGCCTTGTATAATGTCAGGGTGTAAAGACCTCTAGTGACACCTGTCACAGTGATTACTGGGGTGGGAGCCATCATGCTCCTTGATGCAGGGTGAAGTAGGCAGGATCTCTCGACAACAGGCAAAGCATCATGTTTGGATGAAGAAGAGGAGGGAACAGCATAAGCTAGCTGTGCTTCTGATTGGGAGTAGGGAATGGGCCAGGGATCCCACTGTGCTTTAATCATGCACAGTTTCGCAGTCAGCCCTCACTCAAGCTATGACAAAGCTGCAATTTAGTCAACCTTCATTTACCATTTACTACATTTTAGCAGCAGCTTTATTGTAAGATCTGTCAGGAGTCTACTTTTGTAAGTCAGACCAGCGTGGTGCAGCTTTGCACTTGTGGTTCAAAGAACTGTAATTAAACTCATGTCAGGTTGCACTGCAAATTTCAGGAGTCAAGAGGAAGGATGTGCTCGTGCACACAGGCCATGCACTGAACTTTTATCAGGTACAAAGTGTTTAGGGCTATCAAAGTTGCAGGGGTGGTAATGTGGAACATGGCATTGGAGGCACCAAAGCTGTATAAAAAAACCCCAACTAGTGAGAAGAGGAAATGTGGTACAATTTCTGTTTATTACTTTCCAATAAAAACTGTGATTTTTAACACTTGTTATTCTTACTTCTTTCTTGCTATTTTATTTCTAGGTAATAGGAGACAATATTCTGTGTTTTGTTTAAAAATTCCCATGTGTGATTTTAGGAGTAGATTCAAACCTCAAACATCACTGATAGTGCCCCTAAATGTCCACATATAATGATTATTATTTTTTATCCTTGGTACTGATTGCAAATGAAAAGACCACAGAAGCATTTTGGGAAAGAATAGTCCCTTGAGGAAGGACAATTTTGTTAACATGGAGTGCTAGAGGATCTGCTTCCACCTAGGAATTAAGTTTAATTTCCAGTTATAAGAGAACACTGGGGGAAAAAAAAGGAGAATAAAATCCCTACTATTTTTAAATTTTCATTATTCCCTCTGAGATAATGGTTTTCACTTGAACAGTTGCAGCAGAAATGTATTTTTCATTTTCAGCTACTTTTGTTATTGTAAGTCACTGCTTCTGTCAGAAGTATGTACTTAATTTTAAATGTGAATGCTAAAGCTAATCAATATTAAATAAACATGTTGTCTTAATTAGCAGCTCTTTGAAACATCACAAATGTTGTTCCTCCTCTTTCGTGCACTCCCAGTAGAATTTTCAAATTTCATTAATAACACTTTACATAACCCAACTCAGTTACTTGTGAATATAGTCTTACAACTTTCCGTGCTGAAAGATGTGGTTTGTTTTAAAGCTGAATTGTGTAGATTTCTGATATACTTTGGATTGTGACTGCAACTGTGAAAATCCTTATCATGTTGTCAGTGTCTGAGATGGGCTTTTTTTTTGCTTTAGTTAGTTTATAAAAAGTGTGAATTTGACAAGATACGGTTTCTAGCTAACTTCCAGTGAGTGCATATTTTAACTAGTTTCTTACTCTAAATTTTTCTCATATATACTTTCTTAAACTGATTTTTCACAATTTATGTTTTAAAAACTATTAGTCTTTTTAAAGGGATTCATAGTTACTTCAGGAGTAGTCAGATTATCTTGAATATTCAAATAGGACATAGAGCAAATTTTGTTCCATAAACATTTGACCTATAGAGAGAGCTATATACAATTTTTCTCAATAGAGAAGTGTATGGTGTAGGAGAGAGAGTGTTTTCCTCTATCAGGAGAGGAATGAGAGCGTGGCCAGTAATGATTGCATGCATTTAATAAAAAATTGGTCCTATATTTATGCCAGAGGTGCACACAAATGGGCACCTGCAGGCAAGGCAGGCACTTCATCAAATGCTTTCCTTCTCAAAAGACTCCCATCTTGAAACACCAGACAGAAGGGTGGATGGGTAGGTAGTCTGCAGGTAGGTGGGTGGTAAATTGATAGGTAGAGATTCATCAGACCAAAATAATGGAAGTAATGGAAATAGTGATGATCATAAGTGGCATTGTTCTTTTAAATGAATAGATTGTAACCTCATCATGTCTAATTTTCTCTATAGCTGCCTTCATTTTTAAAGTGTATTTCTCTCCCTTCTAAAGACACTAAATATCTCATCCTTCCTATGGAGATAATTTTGGAGTTTATGGTTTCCAACAATTCTGTGTATTGGACAATTTTTCTATTGCATACTTTTCAGTATTTTGCTTTATATGGATGGGTGATTAACCCTCAGCATTATGGGAAATTTCAGAATAAGTGTTATACTGACTGGGTGTGACAGATTAAGCTCATTCTAGATATTAATGCTGACAATAAAGTTTGTTTGGAAAGCAAAAAAAAAAAAAAAAGATTAAAACCAGCGAATCAAACTTACATGGGAAACTTTCAGACATTTCACGTAAGAAGGCCAAATAAATGAGAGTGTGGCCAGATGTTTTTCTGTTCTCCTCTCCTGCTGTTTCCTTTGAACACACACTGAGCTGGTAGTATGCTTATAAGTTCTGTGATTTCTTTTTTGGATTTAACATTTTAGCTGCTGCAATATAGGTCTATGTTGGGTTTTTTTCTTGCCAACCTCCTCCTTCTAAGAAGTCCCCCATGCAGGAGTTCCTGGACTGAACTCTCTGCTGATCTCACCGTGAATATATCAACTTCAGAGTTACAGTATCTGATGATCTTTGGTAGGTCTAGAACAAGTGATTTTCTTTTAGTCTTAAATACAATTAACATTGCTACTTGAACTGGACATTGACCAGAGGAGTAGTTACTTAGTGTTGCTGAACTGTAAATAGCACTGTATGCAACTTGGAAGGTGTGCATCTGACTGCCTGCCCAGAAGAATCCTGTTAGAACTTATTTCACCTAAAAAGTTGAACCTCATAAAGATGGAGGCAGCAACAGCTACAGGCAGAACCTGGACCTGAAAGGCGCTCAGTGCAGCGAGGAGGAAAGGCAATACACAGTAACAGCTCTTGGGGATCTGGGGCCACAGCTAACGAATAGGAAATAAAATGTGTATCGTGGGAAAACAAAAGCTGGCATTTCCCTGTGCCACTCTCCCAGTCCTTCCAGATTTTCCCCACATCCTACAAGAATCCTCCCAGTTGCCTCTGTGCAAAACAGTCCTGGCTGCCTGTCACTGTCCTTAGTTTGCATAGTATGAGATTCCAAGGGGCTGACTTTGGTGTATATTCCTGGCTTCCTGAAGTCAGCTGGACTATTGTGTTCGTACACTGCCACATTAGACTGTAAACTCTTGCACTTACATCTTGCCTGCCTCTAAAGAGCCCCAAGTACTTCTGGCATGGTATAAATAGTAAATAACTTAATTCCTCTGGCCTCAGAAACAAATATGTTTGTGAGTTTTCCTGGTGGGCTCTGTTTCTAGGTCAGCCTTTATTCTCCCTTTTCTCATCGTGAAGAGAATGCAAAGTCTTCTACGTGTTTGGCTAGACCTGCTGATTTTCCTTAATGACTTAAAAAAAAGGGATAAAATAGATTACTTTGTATACTATTTCTCATCTCCAGTGAAATATACCGCTATATTTCACTATACAAGCTAGTAGTATACAGCTGGTAGTTCCCCTATGCAGGTAGTGGTAGTTAATGCCTGGAGTCACATTAAAGTACTGTATTACAAAATCTGGTAACATGGCTTAAAATGGTTGCATGTATATTCTTTTCAGATTCTGATTGCCAGTATCATGTGCAGCTATAGCCGGGAGGACTGGACTGAACTTTCAAAAATGGCTGAGGTAATGGTTTCCTGAATGTGTTTCTGCATCTTTTTTTATTCTTCTGAAAAAACAAGAGCTGCAATAAGGAATTTCTTGAGAGAAATAGATTCAGAGTGAAAAATGAGAATTTGAAGCATGTCCATTATAATTTGTTTATTCTGTATTTTCATTAAAATGATGGAAATGTAAATTTAAAGGAAATCTCTTCCATAGAAATGGTCCCTTGGATTTTTAAGCAGTACCTGGAAAGCCTTTAGTCTTTGAATCTATATACTTTTTATTTGCATTTTAAGCAAACTGTATATTATGACAGATGCCCTGATAAAATTTAATTCTACCTTTGAGAGTCTAACTTGATCTTACCTTGCCTACAGGCACACTAGTTTGACAGCACCAGAAGAAATTTTGAATATAAAACTCTTGAATATTTAAAGTATAAAAGGCTCATTTAATGGTATCCTAGTTTTAATACAGACTTTCAAAAATGATAGCAGAGAAAACCAGCATATGTAATAGCAGGCAGCAGGCTTCCTATAATATAAATCCAATCTTACACAAATGCAAACAGACTACGCACCTGAAATTTTGATTCAATTTGAAGGAGAAAACCCTATTTAAATAAATGTGCCGTTATCCATAGGGAATAGTGATTAAGAGAGCAATAATTTCATTCAGAAAGGTGTCTATAACTGAATGTAATACAAAGTTGTTATTTTTAAATAAAACCGATTTTTTCCACATAAAGGAAATTAACTTCCACATAAAGGAAATCAAAAACTTAGTTTCATATCAAGAAATGAAGATGTTAACAAATGTAAGCAAAGAAAAAAAGTAGTTTTTAATTATTACAAGCATTAACTCAGATTTAAATGTTTTTTAAGTATTATATGTATTTTTATATATGTTTTTATATGTGTGTAGATATTTTGAATATGCATTTCCATATGGATGGACATATATATTTGGACATTGTTGTTTCTTTATTCACAATGTCCTAAGGCATCTCATGGTGATGTGGGAAGACAATTCACAATGTGCAAAATAGACTCACTTTGGGCATTTTAAACCTACAAGGAAAAAAAAATCACTTTGGGGACTTAGGGAAGTCAAATTAAATATTATCAGTAATTAGCTTGGTGATCTTCAACACTAGTTCATTTTATACCTGTATTTACCTAATTGATGATGAAATCTTCTGTTGAATCCAAGCTTGACAGGAGCAGTACTGCTTTTAAACTGACTAAGATGAATGGATTTATTGTGCCATTTCCTCCTCTTTTTTTATACAGTGGTACTGCTATCCAACTTTGACAGCTATTTCCAGTCCGTGTTTGTATTTACATTACCCCTTTAGAAATAATTAGTTATTAAAATGCACTCAGTAGTGTGTAACCTGTGAGATACAACTTTCTTCTGTAAAGTAGATGTTAGTCCCCGCTCTGTGGAGAGCAGCACACTTGTTTGGGGCGCTTTGGAATCTGTAGCTGAAGAGCGGTGGTATTTAATGACACGCATAGGATCCTACCTAGAAGGTAATAGATGTGGCTTTCCAAAGAGCAGAAGCCCCAGAAGGTACTGCAGTGCCTCTCAGCAGGAGGACGACCTATTCGTACAAAAGGTCAGCTTGTCACGGAGGCCGACAGCACCAGCAACAGCGCAGCATGGCTGGGCTTGCAGAGCTGGCCTGGACGTGGAGGACTCCTGAAAGTGATGGATGGCTTCTCCCCTGCTCACGCGCTCGGGGAGCTGCTGAACCGTGGCCACACAGCAGGCAGTTACTCCAGTTCAGTAAGCAAAAACAAAATGCAAATGAAAAACAAAATACTAGTTACTGCCATGTGGAAGGCAGTGGGAAAGATCCTCGTCTCCGACTGGAGCAGTTCAGCAGGGAGGAAGAGGAGTGTGTTTCTGTGCTGTCCTTGTACACCTTGGCTCCTTTGCCCTTTTAATCTTGACTAATAGAGGGTGCTGAAGATAAATTAGCATGAATAATAAGTTTGGATAGACTTTTTTTTTTTTTTCATACTTTCTTGTTTGACTTCAGACACAAAAATATTTTATGACAAAAGCTGTGGCACAGTACAGGTGCCTGCAGAAAATGTAGAGACTAAATTCATTAAAACGGAAAGGAGAAATTTACTACTGAGTCACAGTTCTTCAGAGCACAGAAGGACCTGCATAACACTGACTACTGAACCTTGCTCTCAGTGTTGCCCTAAGGCCCTGTAATTACATTTCATTTCTTAACGTATTGCAGAACAATCTCCTTATTGTGCTTGTCTCTTTTTAATGTTTTGTTGGTTTTTCTTTTTACTTTAATTTACTTTTGAATTCTGGGAAGTCACATCAGTTTTTGAAATTTTTCTCAGTAATGATCAACACTTCCCCCCCCCCGCTGTCATAAACATAGCTTTCTCTCTAAAAAAAACCATCAAATGTCTGAAGAAATCTATTTAACGTGAACAGTAAATGCTACAGGAAAGAGTACATTACTCAAAGTTAATTTTGCATTTTTTTTTTTTTTTCCTTTTGCATGTTTCATAGGTTGCTGGTGCAGATGCGCTGGAGTTAAATTTATCATGTCCTCATGGTATGGGGGAGAGAGGCATGGGCCTGGCCTGTGGGCAGGTAGGACTGTAACTGCAATCTCTTTTATGTCTCTTCAGCAATCCTGCAGTACCACATTGATAGTTACACCTCAGGGGGAAGACACAAGCAGCAGATTACTAGCTTGAGATTTTTAGTTTGAATGTGTTTAAATATTTAGTGCTGAAAGCAAAAAAAAAAAAAAAAAAAAAGCTGAGAATATACAAAATGCTTAGATTTGCTGAGAACAAAAATGCATTATGTATTTGACAAGAAACAAGATGAAAACAAATAATTTCCAAAGTGCTTGGACACAATTTGTTCGTTTCCATTTCAGTGCCCTGTAGATATCTTTTAGATCACGTCCTGGTAACTACTGAATACATCAATAATGATTTTGAAGGACATGAGATATGTACATGTACCATCTCACAGTTTTTAGCATATGAGCCTAACTGTATTTTAGAACCACGGAATATGGCGTATATTCTGGTAGTGCCATCTACAGTTAATGTCTTGTCTTGTAAAAACCTATCTTCTGTAACCTATAGATTTGATGATTTATACAGTTTAGGTTGGAATTCTCCGTGACTGATGTCTCTGATATGAAGAAATCTGATGCAGAGTTTATCAATACATCCTGTGACTTCAGTTAGATGAATGTGTGTTGTTTTTCCCATGAAAAGAAAATAAACACACACAAAAGCTAATTCTCATAGTAATATCCTTTTGAAGTTTTCAGATTTTTGCATGTTTTGGTCATGGTTTGAAATTTTTTTTGGCTCTGAAACATGTCTAAATGTGGTAATCTTGGAAGTTTTTAAAAAATCTTGGTTCACTGTCTACTACGAGAGAGTTTGACCTAGAGTTTGACCATCAAAGGTTCAGAAGTCTGAAGCCTTTTTGATTTCCCATCTTACTATGTTTTGCGGAGAGGGGGGATAAGAAAAGGAGGAAGATGCTGAATGGGAATCATGATTACATGCCATAAAATCAACACATACTATTCAGTTGATCCCCTTGGAGAGGGCTAGTAGACATCTTAATTCATCCTCACTTCCTCGGTTAAACACAGAACTGAGGTGTGGTTGGATAAGTAAACCATTAAGTTTCTAAAACTTTTAGTAGGGAGGCAATAAGAGTTGCAGCCATTTCAGTGCAACTGTGGACATACTTCAGGTGTAACATTATCACAGCAGTACCATCAGGCACTGGACATTTTATTATTTTCTGTGAACAAAATGATGTCAGTCTGTTCCGTGCCATAAATTTTTGTTTTTAATGAAAGTAATCTGTATGCTTTTCATGGCCAGTGGTTATTTACCAAAGTTATGATTAAAAATGGGAGAGAATTATAAAAACCCTCCAGGATCACACTAGCAAAATGGTAATAGTTATTATTTCCCCCCGCAAATTGCATTTAATAACAAAGATCTATAGTAGCCATTTTTTATAAGTTTATGAAGCAATTCCCACCCTCTTCTGTGCAGAGCATAACTCAGTAGTTTGGATTGTCCTCACCTGAGATAGCAGCACACTGTAGAACAACGTGGTTTGGTCAGGGAGAGCCCTGAAGGTTTCACAGAGGCTGAAAAAGGCTCCTTTCAAGCATGCCTTTTTTTTTTCTGGTTTTTTTTTTTTTTTTTTTTTTTCTTTTAGGCATATGTTATTTCTAGCTTTCACTGGTTGGAATAATATATGCATGTGAAGTTGCTTAGATGTGTAGTCAGTAGGGAGCTGTCTGGCTACATGAGTTTTTACATATCTTTCAGCTATTGTAAAATCAGAGAACCAAATGCAAAATCTGAGCACTCAGGGCTATCATGTGGATTTGTGACTCTCCTTGGAGGGGATAAGATCCATAAAGCAAGAAGATTACATTATATATACATGTATGTTTGTATAATAATAAAATTCTTCTTTTCCCTATACGATATGAATATTCTTTTGAATGTTTAATGCATACTACTCTTACTTAAATATATTCTAGTGTTTTCTTAACTGTCCCACCAAAATGAGAGCTCAGAAAACAATCTACTACTTTAGACGAATAAATTAATAAAACAAACCATCAACAAACACATATTCCACCACACATTCTCCTAACAGAAGTCATGGGATGTATTGATAAACTCTGCATCAGATTTCTACACAGCAGAGAGACATCAGTCACAGATAATTCCAACCTAAACAATATAAATCATCAAATCTATAGGTTACAGAGAATAGGCTTTTACAAGAGAAGTTGTTAGAGGGCCAGAACCTGAGGTTCATCCTCAGAGTTGGCTAAAATAAATTATAAGTGCTTTAAAAGTAGTTTATAGAAGCAAAGAGTGAGGATAAATTGGATTGAGTGGTGGCACCTAGGGACACCATCATAAAGCAGGAAAGTACTAGGAAGTATTTTAGCTCCACTCCTAATTTTACCCCGCCCCCCAAAGCTGAAATCAAATAGGTCATTCATAGGTAGTGTGGGGAAAAGAGGGCTCAGCTATGCTCTGCAAAAAAATCACACTTGATATATAGAAGTCAGAGCATGAGGCTTTGAGAGACAGCAGCTTTTCTGGTTGTACTGTGAAGCAGGTTTTCTTAAATCTTTTTGATAACATAATCTGCATCTTCATAGGAAATTTTTTTAAGGATTAGGTCCCTTTTCATGCCTAAGCACATTAAATCCTCAAGAAACTACAGAAATTGCAGAGATGAAAAATAATGTCAGAAAAAAGTCTATGTGTAATTTTACTATTTATAATGTCTAAAATGTTCCACCTTTTTTTCTGTTGTTCAAAAAAAAAGAAAAGGAAAGGTTAATTACACTGTCTACTTTTTCTTCCTCATTTCTATTTCTATGATGTGCCTAAGGGTAAGTTTAGAAATCTGGGAACATCAGATTTGTTTTTTTCTCTATCCTATTTTGTTATCTAGTCTGAAAGACTTGCACTGTTTTATATACCCACTGCAAATTTTAAAAATTCCAGATATATACAAATTACATATATAAAGAATTGGTACCAAGCATGGCTGTTTGTTTTATACAGAATTACAGTTCTCAGCTTTTATTTGATTTTAATTCCAAGTCATTAGTGCAGACACTCTGGCGCCCAAACAGCATAGCTAGCCAGAGGGTAATATTAAGAGGCATCTGTATTGCTGCCAATAAGTAACTTAAAGCTGGTTCTGTATAAAATGTCAATTATATTTACTAATGCTGATTAATGATAATAAAGTTAAGGTTTGTGTTGCTTCATAACAATCTGCAACTGTATAAAAGTTGGATATCATTACAAGTGTAATAGAATTTCCATCATTAGGTTTAACAGCACTAATGCACAAATTGTCTTTGAATCAGATAACGAAAGTGTACAAGACATTTAATAGTAGACACAAAAACAACATGGTGAACAGTAGATTATTAGAAAATGACAGTATCGCTTTCCCACTATAGTTCATTACTGTAGTAATTATAGCATAAAATTATGAAAATAATAAATCACTCAAACATCTGAGATGGTAGCACTTACATTTCAATATCTAACCTGTGGTGTTGTATTTGTGGTGCCCTTTTTGTCTCTTCACTGGAAACTATCAAAAGATGTTTTAATTTTTTTTTAACTTATCCTTCTAAAAAGTGGCATTAAATATTCAGAACCATTATTGTGATGTGAAATCAACAAATTTAAGTGTTTGACTTTCTGATTTTGGACAAAACGTCAAGAAGTCTCTCAGCTGCCCTGATAATATTGAATAAATAGATGAATTGAGGAAATAATATGGGTTTCAATTTGCATTTCTGCTAAGTTTTGTGTCATTCTTTCTTGCTCAGATGAAACCCCAGGTCTAGTAATTGTAATGTACATATAGCTAGGAATCATTAGAATAAGACTGACTGGAATGAGTAATATCCAAATTCTTAAAAATTATCAATGAGTCTCCTTGGCCTAATGGGGAGTGACAAACAACAGAGACAAGAAAAGAGCAGCCTACATCTGATTGAAAGGTAGCAACAAAGATGCTGGAAGAGTGGCTACAAAGAAGGAAGGATGATTCTCTGTAGTGAGATGATGAAAGATGATTCTCTGTAGTGTCAGCTGATGCAGCAAGGGACAGTGGCCACAAATTGCAGGATGAACATTTCAGATTGTCCATTGGGAAAAAAATTCATCAAGAAGGTGATGCAGTGCAGAAACATGTTGTCTAGTAGGCCTGTGTCCTCTCTGTCTCTGGAGTTTTCAGCACTCGGGCAGGCAAAGCCATGGCCAACCTCAACTGGTTGCTATTGGCACTAGTCCCACTCAGAGTGGGAGCTTGGACAAGCTGCCCTCCAGAAGTCCATTCAGACAAACATTTCTGTGATTCTGTAGATTCACTCTGCTCAGTTCCTATCCACACATACTGCATTGTTTGTGCCAGGGATAGGAAATGAGTTGTGGATAAAAGGAAGCACAAGGACTCATCTGTTCACTTGGGGTGAGTTGATCAGCGTGCTAGGGGCATATCAAGTTGAAAGCAACACATCAATTGAATTTCTAGAGTATAAATGATGCTTCTATACTTTTTTAAAAAAAATAAAAATCTCATATTCAAAGATCTCAGCCTAAGTGCAATTGCAGAAATTCTTTATGCTATAAGCAAGTATTTTAAAAGTTAATATCCTGGGTTGTAAATATTTCTCATTAATTAGTCATATGTTCTAACTTCCAAAATAAAAAAAATCTTTGCCTATCTCAGCATTTAAGCTATAGGTTTGGGGGATTGTTTGGTTTTTTTTAGTTTATATTGAAGGAGGCATGTATGTGTCTCTTGTGAGCACTGAAATCCAGATCCTGGTGGTTCAACTATTCCGATTATATGTAAAATGAACTTGCTTTGTGGTTCTTTTCTTACCTTTATTTTCATTATACTTAAACTGTACTTGCTACAGCCTCTGCTGCTGGCTGTGTTCATGTTTATTGCTTGCAATTAGGAGGCAAGTTTCATAACAGCCCACATTGCCACATTGAGAAGGAAAATCTATCAAAAAGAAATCAAAACCAAAAACCCAACCAAAAAGCCCTGGTTACTCTGCAAAGATGAGAACTGGCTGCATGGAACAATTAGATTTGCTCTGCTGTACCTTGGAAATAGGAAAGATGAGGCTGCTTTTTAATTGAAGTGCACAGCATAGCATGCTAATTCACTGTAGCTCTGCCAGCAAGGAGCTTGAAGTATTTTAAATAAATGATGCCCCAAACAAAATTTGATTATATCTGTGTTCATGTGGCATTCTACTATCAGCCTACAATAATATGCTGGTTAAGTATAATTCATTGAGTCCTGCAGGCAGTATTAGTTGTCTCTCTCTTCTCTCTTGTATCAGTTACTGCAACAAATTAATGCAAAGTACAGCAAGGTTGGTATTACAATCTGCTATAGCAGCAATGGGAATGTTGCCACCCAAATTCCAGTATAAACCAGTGTAATCAAAGTGAGGTTTGTGTTGTGTTCACAGTGGGGTTTCAGGATTTTTATGTCTTGTTTTTCACTTGCATTGGCCACTGTCATCTATTTTTGGCTGGGATCTTAAGGAGGTAAGTCCTAGCTGATCTCACTGTCTTTGTGTCTGTCAGCGCCCTATATTGCTCTGGGACATGTTTCAACCAAATGTGCTGTTTCAGTGATGTTTCTCAGACTTGAAACTGTTTCTAAGATACTGAATTTCTGTAAGTTTCATAAAACTAGGCAGCTGAGTAGGGAAGAGAAATTGCCTGCTGCCCAAGCTGATGGATATGAACAGGAACCTTAACAGTCCAACTGAGGAAGAAGCTCAGGCAGCCACAGGAAATTCAGTCATAAGGTGCAGATCCCCAGAGACAAGGATTCTTTGGTTCAAGCAGTGATGATGATGACTCTCTACAACTACCCAAAAGGAGATTGGAGTGATGAGGGGAACAGCCTCTTCTCCCTGGTGACATGTGACAGGACCAGAGGGAATGGATGCAGGCTGCACCAGGGGAGGTTTAGGCTGGATAGTAGGAAACATTTCTTCACCAAAAGGGTTATCAAACATTGGGATGGTCTGCCCAGGGCACTGGTGGAGTCACCATCCCTGGAGACATTTAAATGAAGTGTGGACCTGGTGCTTAGGGACATGGTTTAGTGCTGAGTTTGCCATGTTGGGTCAAAGGTTTGACTAGATGATCTTTTCCAACCAAAGATGTTCTGTGATTCTGTGACATTGTTCTGTGTGTGCAGAGATGTGCTGCATTGGGTATTGTTTTGCTCAGAGGCTTTTGGGGTGTGCAGGGAGAAGGGATGCTGCTGATTGCCGCCAGCTCCTGCAAACATAGATCTGAGCACACTTTTTCACAGTCAAGGAGCTGTGTTTTGTGGGCTTACGTTTCTGGCTCCCATACTGATCGTGGCCAGATGTCATCATTTATGATAATTCAGTTTTGTTGTTTTAACCTCTTTGGATTATTTTTTTCACCTTCCCTTGTTTCATGTGTTTCTTCCCTTTACCTTTCCACTCTCTCCTTTAAACGCCTCATAAAGTAAATGCTTGGCTGAGTTGCTTTCAAAATAACAATTGACTCATGAGGTATTTCACTGGAAATCTGAAAGGAAAAAGCTTGCTGACTACATGGTCACTCCGAGCTTAGTGACATCACCTTCCTCCAGTACCTGAGGATTCATTTCCTTTTCTGTGGCCCTCAGAGGATTCAGATGTGATTAAATGTCATTATTTAAATGGATTTCTTCCATGTCTTTACTTCCATATGTTCTTCCTGTGTTCATATATTCTGTTTTTTGTATCATGTAAAAGGAGACAATACTTAATAACGAGGCATGATCATTAATTGGTATTTTGTCTTAAGAATTCTGGGTTCTAGACACTCATGAAGAAATGAATTAAGATGCAAAGTTTAAGGAATTAATCATAACACTATTCTGTAATTTTATATCAAAGTTTGACAACGTTTAATACACTGTGACTGCTCTTAAGGGTATTTCAGTGAATTATAAAATGGAAAATGAAACGGGATTATAAGTAGAACAGTAATGGTAACAACACTACCAACTTGCTGAAAATTTCATTACATGATGTGGCTGTTAATAAGGTTGTAAGTACTGGTTTTGTGTGGTTATTTTTTATTTCTATATGGAAAGCATTCTCTACAGAATGGATTTTCTTAGAAAATGTAAAAGTGATTCTGAGTTTTTGAAATTCATGAAGACATGAAAGCAAGTTGGGGATAACCTTATTTTCAGTCTTACTGTGATAGAAGCATTTCAGCTGAAATTCACGTTATGAATGACAGATGTCACAAAGAAGGTCAGTATGGCCAAAATATCAGTTACCTGTCACTGTTCAAAAAGGAAACAAAAAGATTTTGAATGTTTTAATGATACTTCAGTAGCCTAACTATGTTGGAGTATATAGTGAGTGCTTCCCAGAAAGAAAGAAAACTGGATTTTTAAAAAAAAACAAATGGCAACCTGTACTTATTCTTGCAATTGTATTTTAATGTACTGAAAAGCTTTCAGAAAAGGGAATTGCAGAAAACTCGTGCAAGCATATTTCTGTGATCTACATGGTTAAATGTTTTGGTTAAATGTCCAGATCCTATGGACTGCTTTGCCTTTAGATAACGTGGTTGCAGCATAAGGCACTGCAGTTATTCATACCGATGATGTCTTGTAAACAGAATTTATTGGAAAGGAAATGATCAGCAACATCTATGTACAGGTAAAATAAAATATTCTAAGATTGTTCATCCTGGTGCACAATAAAAGTTAACTACACGGTGCACGTTAATAGCTTTTTCTTTCTATCATTTCAGTTTTATGCTGCCATTTGATAAAGTTAATTAACAGTGTCTTAATTAGTGTCTTCACTGCCTTTATAAGAACTTTCAGGACTATGCTCATACTTTTAAAATTTTGCCTCACCTAGTAAAGTTATTCAGGAGACTTGCTCTTTACAGTAGAACAAATCTGAATACAGGTCTGTATGATGGTTATTTTAAAACTGAGTGGGAAATCCTTCTCAGAGCATAGGTTTTAAATTCCTTAGTTTGACGGTTTCAAAGATTTATGATTTCCTCAATTATTTGGGATATTCTGCTTCTTTATTATAGGAAAGGACTGAGAGCTTGCCTACCTGACAAGAAAATGCCATTTGTAGCTTCAGCATTCATATATTTGAGTTGTATGATTCTCTTTGAAATATTCCATGTATGATGTAAACCTAGTCAAACCTTTCTGCCTTCTAGCAGGTAACCTCTGCATGAACTAAAGAGCTGAAATATTGTTTAATTATGCTGCATACAACTTTTTTACAGTGATATGAGAAACATTATTTTGGTTGGCTAGAAACAGACAAGATAAAATATTTTGTTCTGTCAGGAGTAAAAAGCATTTTTACTAGTCAACACTTTGCATATACTATTGCGGTTGATACATAAATCTTTCCAGTTAGTATCTCTAAGAAGTTTATAGAATGTAAATGTGCAGTTTCACATTTTTCACTTGGTATGTTTAGACCCAATTGGTATCGGAACAAATAATTTACTGATTTGCTGACACTAATTTCCTTTACTCTTTCAGGCCAACTATTATTAACCTTTATTCTGACAACCAATGAAAATAATGTTTGCATCTGACTCCTTTAGTGCTGCATTAAAATCAATAGCTGTAAATAGTGATTGCTACAATTTTAACTGACCTATCTCAGTGAAATATAGTAAGCTTTTCCTATCATATAAAATAACTATAACAATTTTTAAAAAGCCTTTTAGTTTGTTTTAAAATAAAGTTTTCTAACGGCAATGTTTCTTCTGGTTGCTTAGATTAACATTTTTAATTAAAGAAACAAACAACAACAACAAAAAACCACAAAAACCCCCAAACAAAGCAAAAACAAAAATCACAAAAAAACCCCCAAACAAAAATACCAAACCAAAACAAAAAACCCAAACCAACACAACAACCAAAAACAACTCGCAAACTAAATCAAATTTGGAATAAGGAGAATGTTCTGGTTCGACCACCTATGCAGAGGGAGGACTCAGTCTGTAGAATAAATTCAGTTGTTTTTATTTTAATGCTGGGGAGAAAACAGAAAGCTTTTATGTGATCTGAAAAAGTCAAGTCTTAGTTGTACTTCACTTTGACATCCCTCTTATCATTTCTCTAACTCCCCACACAAATCTGTTTTTAACTTTTGTCTACTAGTCAAGCAAAAATTTCCTGCTCTTTTTTGACCTTGTCTTCAGATTGGTTATCTTTTCAGTCATTAGATGCTACATTATCAAGGAAAGGTTGTAGGAGTGCCATGCTCCTAATAAGGTATCCAAAGTGAGTCTCCCACACATCACTTTGATAAATGTATTCTTGAATTTGGATACTGACCGATGTTAATATTGGCAGTTATTAGATGAGATATGTTAAAAAGCTTTGGAGAGTGGGGTTTTTTTGTTTATTTGGTGGTTTGGGTTTTTTTGGTCATTTTTAATTTGTTTTTTGGTTTTTAACATACTCTTAAGCATCATTCATTCATGCAGCTCCAGTAGGGTACTAAGATAAGGAAAAGCTGAAACAACCTATTATTCCCATTTTTGCATTTGGAATAGAGAGCAGTGATCACAGGCTATTTGTCTTAGGCTTTTAACATCTTCCCAAGGTTCTAATTGTAGAGCTGGAAAAGGGAGAAATAAATGATTGTGACACAAAATGAGAAAAAGAAAGGAGAAAGAGATGGGGAATCTGCTAAAACTGAAATTTTTAACAATTCTGATCCTGCCCAAACCTTATATGAGTCTTTTAAGGTTTATTTGGTTAAACACTGTTAAATTTAATGTTTCATTTTTTTGTGTGCACCATAGTTTTGGGTTTTTTTCTAGTTTTTCAAAATAGTCTAGCTCTGAGAGGTAGGACCCACAGCAGTGTCATAGTCTTGTGTTGTCTTTTCTCAATAACCTGCTGTTATCTCTCTTAGTATAGGCAGGGTCTGAGAGCTTTGACTTCTCAGCTCAGCCATGACCAAAGCCTGGACCTAATCCAGAGTGACTTGGTTTTGTCCAGGGACATACTAGTATCACTGGACAAAAAGGAGAATTTCAATTAGGCTCCCCCAAGTGGAACTAGCAGTGACTGATCTGAAAAGCAGCTGATCAAATCATGACGCCATGCTTGCAACTTTATTTTAAAGTAATAAAGCCCTAGCATCTAAGAATGTAGCTAGATAGCAGGGATTTTTTAGTTCTTATAATTTATCATACAAAGTTTAAAAAAAAAAAAAGCAAACCAAAACAAAAAACAAGCTAAATAAAGTCTCAAGGCTCTTGCTTAGAGTTTTACTTTGGAAAAAAAAAATCTATACATTTGGAGTCATTACTCCCTATACATGTAAAAAAAAAAATTAAAAATGAAATTAAAATAAAAAAATATAATCTCTCCATGTCTTCAAGTAGTAATGTTTTTGCCTGAGTGAAAGGACTGTAACAAAAAGAATGAATGTAGTCTGTAAATGCTAATGGGAATTTTCCCAGCTTCATTCGCAATGTTTCATAAGCAAAACTGTGTTTTCACTACTTGTACATGCTTAGTTATATAAGCCATATATCTCTTCAGTTTAAAAATATTACAGTTTTTTTTCAAATTGTGAAGAGAACACTTACTATGTGGAAATAACATACCAGTCTTAATTTACTCAGTAGCCTTCTTTTACAAGATTTTTTTAAAAGAAAGGTGAACTTTAGGGTATATTAGACAATGGAAAATAAGTATATCCTTGAATTAAACCAGTGACCAATAGTTACAGCACATATTGTTGCTATGGTAGTGTAGCTAAATGGTACGTGGACGTTGCTTAATTCTTCTCATATGAATCTTTTAGATCTTTTAAAAAAAAAAAAGAAACATACTACTTCTCTTCATATTGAAAACACCTCTTGTTTCAAAGGGCAAGTTAATTAATAAAAGCTGAAGGCCTAAACTGGAATGAAATATTTTGATCCTTCCAAAACAAGATACAAGATTATGCACTTATGGATGTTTTTGAATTTTTATCCTGAACAGGATTTTCCTGAAGATGTCTAATGAGATTTTGAAGGTTTTTTTGTTTGTTTGTTTGTTTGATTGTTTGGTTGGGCTTTTTTGCTAAACTAATTGAAAAGACTTCCGCTACTTTGGGTACACTTTTGGAATGTCAAAAGGCAATTCAGCATTGACTGAAAAACAGTGCTGAATTCACATACTGTCGTTATCTGTGAAAGTTCATTTTTTGGAGTTGGTTTCACATCACATCATATCATAGATTCTAGCCAGCAAGATACAAGTTCTTATTCAGCAGCTATGTTTTGGTGGGCTTGACCAGGCTGACCCAAAGCCTCTGAAGTCATTTAGGCATTTTTTTAAAATTTTTTCCTAATATATATAGATAGCTTCACATACACCCATGAAAACTGTTATTCCTGCCTTAGCTTAAACTGCCTCATTTCTTTCTTTTTGACAGCTGTGGTCAATAGATGTTGACCAAAAGCTGTCAAGTTTCCTGAGAAATGAGGAAGCATTTTTAACTCCAGATGAGAAGTAGAGTTATTCGTCTTCTATCCTGGGAAATCTTTCCCTTAATTTGACAGGCTTTAAACAAATTGTTAGCTTTAATTAAATTTGAAATGGGACAAATGCACAACCTAAATTACCCCTTTCTAGGATGTGAGAAGACAGTAAAATTAACCATGGGATTTAGAAATAGTGTCTCTCTTGCTATAGTGACTGACTGCAAGTCTGTATTAGGTACTGTGGAAATTTTGGATAGGTTTAGAGATAGACAGTTTTATGTAGGCAATGTTGGACATCTTGTAGCAGGAAGGAAAAAACCAGCTGTGGAACAGATCAATCATAATAGGAAAAAAAATAGGTGAATGCTAAAGATACTAATTTGCAATGCATTAAGCTGAAATTCTCATACTTTTACTTTTTTTCATCACGTATTAAAGAATAGCAAAATATTAGCTCTTCACATGTGGAGAAATATTTTTACTTTTTTAAAGTTTTAATTTCGTAATGGATTTCTGGATTCATATTTGAACTGGAAAAGAAATATGTGATAGACACATATAAAAAACATTTAAACTGAGAGCTTACAAAGGCTAACAAGTCCTTAGAACATCTGTGGGATCTCTGTAAAAGATGCAGATCCAGACCTACATGTTGAGCCAGTGGCATTTGAGCCCTCATGGGCTCCGAGACAGCAGTTTGAGTGAGGATGAGTTTAACTCTTCTGTTGTAGACTACTGTTGAATGAAACAGTAAAATGAGAAAAGTACATGAATTAAATTTAAAAGACAAATCTTGTGAATTCTCACTTTTAAAGTTTTTCTTAGGCTACATCATAGAACACAAAAGCACTCCCTCCTTTTCCCATAGCTATCCATAATATTTTGGATAATGTCTCTACTCTGTAGAATGAGGAAGTTAACTGTAGAACATTTTTTCATATTAAAAATTCCTCCAGTGATAATAGATGCAAGGGGGCTATAAGATTTTTTTTCTGAAGAGCTAGTACAGAAAGAAAATCTGTCACCAGAAGAATGTACTGATGAGGGAGTCTTGGTGTGACTTGCCTACTAACCATATATAAAAAATCCTATGTCAGCTTCATGTCTGTTAAATTAATAGAAAGACAAAATAAGTACTTTGTAACTTAGTATCATTATTTAAAATTGCAAACATGTCAACATAATGCATGATGTAGCCATGAAACTTATTGGCAAGAGATACATGTGAGAATAGTTTTGTGGCCATCAAAGACTTGAGGTTTACAAGGAAGATCAGACTTATAATTGCATTAAATAGAATAAAGTATTTAAATTTCTGAAACGGTTGTTTAGATCATTGTAATCAGTGGTAGGTGACATTAAGGACTTTACATGCAACATTTTTGATGCCATCTAGAACTATAATGGTAACTCCTGTAGTCCTATATAAGAAAGCATTCACACGTGTAAAATGGGGATTCTGTCTGAGAAGAGTTATGTTTTATACTTTCCACAACTGCAAAGGTCTTTACCCTGTTGGAGATCTTATCAATTAAAGGGCAGGTGTCAAGAAGACGAGGCAAGACTCTTTTCAGTGGTGCTCAGTGACAGGACAAGGGGCAATGGGCACGTACTGGAACAGAGGAAGTTTTGTCTGAACATGAGGAAAAACTTCTTTCCTGTGAGTGAGACGGAGCAGTGGAACAGGCTGCCCAGGGAGGTTGTGTAATCTCTGTCTCTGGAGATATTCAAAACCCACTTGGATGTGTTCCTGTGCAACCTGCTCTAGCTGAGTCTACTTTGTCAGAGGGCTTGGACTAGATGATCTTCAGAGGTTGGACAGAACTGCCAGCATTATAGTAATTAGGGATGGACTGAAGATTGCATACTATGGTCCATTTTCTGTAGCATTAGACAGCATCGGCTAACGTGCTCTACTGAGTGGTAATCTTCCTTATGAAGTTCTTGGGGTAAATTCTAGAACAGGTTTATTTTTATGACATCTTTCAGACTGATATTTATATTCTTTCTGTATATGCACATGTACCTATGTACACACTCACACATATCTGCTTCCCAAGGACTGTTTGCATAGTTAAGAAAAGTATGTTCATTACCCTAAAGCAGTAGTATTTCTATCTTTTGTGTTATTCAAATACACTGAAAAACTGATTAAATTCAAGTAATAAAAATATTTCTACTGGTAATGTGGAAGTATCTCATGGTTTCAGGTATTCTGAAGAATTAAGTGGCGTTTTCTGCCAAACAAACCTTTTCATATTCTTATGCAAATGACTTAGTAAAAACTGGGCACCAAAACAAGGTAGTTTCAGGAGGTGCACCTCAGTCTGTCTGGCTCTTTTCTCTCTATTTATTCAGCAGTGTGATAGTACTTCCCTGCCTCACAGAGGTGTTCTGAATACAGTATAAAGATTGTGCAGTAACAGGATAGTGTAGAATTGAGGACCCTGCAAGAACACTGAAAATAGGTCATAGTAAAAATTTCCAATATTTCCAAAAATCTACAGCAAATCTCTTTATGATTTTGTTTCTTTCTGTGAAACACAAGGAGAGGTGACCTGTTCTATGCACAGCATTTTAACACTCCTTTTAAACATGCAGGATGTATCTGCCTTGGGGGTGATAGGACACAGAATTCATCTCATTACCAATGCCAAATGCAATCAGTAGACAACTTGCTGCTTTAATTTCTGAGGACTTATTCTTATAGTTATGGTTGTAGTTAAGCTTATCATGTGATCATTTAGAAAAAAAGGTGAATAGTTGTTTTTCCTCTAGTATATCTACCCATTGGCAATGAGTAGTTAGGATTAAAAGCTCCAACTAGCCCTAGGCTATAATGAATATTCAGGAAAAATGATTCTGTACTGCTGCTTAGGGAAGTGAAAACACAACCCCTGTAACATTCTAATCCCCTGTGCCTTTGGAATAAACAAGCAATATTTGATTAAGAACAGGAAGACAGAAGACACACTGATGTACATCTCATACCAAAAGAAATTTTATATGTCATTAAATTACCAACAGATTCCTGTAGGTAGAGTGCATGAATCAATATTGTGTTTTAGGTGATGATGCTTTCACCAGGCTTTTATTTAGATGGTGTTTGTTTAAAACAAAACAAAACACACAAACCAGCAGATAAATGAAGTGTGCTACCAATGGATATTACAGTCCATTGAACCATGTGTTCATTCTTCTGGATTGACACACAGAGCAAAATTATGCTATACATTCTGTAACAATCGCACTGTATCATCATTAACGAGAGAACCAACAAACCTAGTTATATGTAATAGAAGATAATTCATAGCAGCATAGTAGACTTTGAACTAAAAGCATTAAAATCCTGTACATTAACGGAATAATTAACAGTCCAACTGTTTTTACAGCCAATAACATTTTACTTATCAAGCTATTTAGAAAATATTTCCTAACTATGCATCAACCGCTTTATCAATGATAAAAGCTACACGTACTTCCATAAAGTTGGATTGGGATGAAAAGATATGTCGTATCAGCAGTGACAGATATTTTTTGTGATGTGATTTATGGGCCTCAGGATTCATCCTTTTACAAGTTATATGCTTATCCTTGAATGTTTTATAAGCCCAATCTCTGCTAGGAATCAATAAATGCAATTTGTAAATTGGGGTCAATCTTTCAGAAGTCCACGTAGATGGAAAGCCCTGAATCAGGAAAACTAATTAGGGAAAATAAAGCCTGCATATAGCCAGTTTAAAACTAGGTTTCTGTACCAGTCTGCTCACCTTGTTAAATTTGCACCTGAGTTTAAAATTTTACTGAATATGATAAATTAATATGGTCAGAAATATTAAGTTTTAAGCTGCATTTCATGATTACACGTAGAAGTGAATTCTCTATTTCTCATCAGTTAAATTTTTCTCAAAAGTTGTGTTCTTGTGTGACCTCTGCAAATTATTCTCAGTCCAAAGATAAACTTCTATGGAGAGGCTGTACACCATGCAGTAAACTTTGCCTGGATTGTACAAATGTAGTTCATTCATTTCATGTAAAAATTAGCTGTCCAGTAACTTGAGTATCTTCTGTTTTCAACTGTCTGATGACTTATGAAGCATTTTTCCAAGTCCTCAGTGCAAACATAGTAGGAAATTATGAATTTTATAAATTAATAAATAACTTTTTCTTAAAAGAAAATGGGATATTGCACTTAAAAACAGGTGAGTATATTATTCCTCTTTCAGAATATGTTAGTTGTCTGTAGATCATAAAAACTCTGATATTCTCATGCAGTGAATTCATGGCATATAAATCCCTCTGGCAGCTGGGAAGCTCAGACATCTATTGGCTGTGGCCACCGAACACTTGCAATGTCACTACAGCGAGGAGAGAGAGGACAGTTTCAGGTGGCTCCTGGCTGCTGCACCAGGAGGAATCTGAGCAACAGGGGTCTGGAGGCAGAGGAGAAGGAGAGTGGATCATCTGGATGCTCCAGTACAGCTCCACTGTAGGACTCAAACTGAAAAGGGAAGCAGCGAGATCTGTCATGTGTGTCTGTGTATTTTGGGGGGTGGCACAAGGGTAAAGAGTAATTTTATTTTAAGGTATCCTACATTATCTTTCTATAATATTTATTTAAGGAGCAAATGAATTTGACAAGACATTAGGGGGGTGGGGGTGGGGAATCAGCTTTAGAAATACCTGTTTCAATGCAAAATTGTCAAATTGGAATGGAAATTCTATATTTTTTTTTAATATAGAATTTAACACCCAATTCCTATCATTGGCTGTCTCACTATTCAACAAAGCACTGTGTTAACTTTTTTCATGCCTTCCATGTTTCCTGACTAATCATTCCTGTTTTTTCCTCAGAATATTAAGTGAAGTAAAATCAGTTGAGTTTTCAAAATATTTTCCTATTAAGTTACCTGTGGTTTTATTGGTACCAAAAATGGGCAGATTTCCAAGACTGATACAAGCAAGCCTTTCAAAAGGTGCTTTGTCTAAACATTTGTTGTGCGATCAGATATTTAAACTGTTTACTAGCTTGAGAAACTGAAGACCCTTCCATTGCATTTACTGTGTTAATCTTGGTGTGGGAGAAGCAGAACTGATGGAAAATTAAGGTCTTATGTAGGGGAGAAATAGGGTTTCTGTGAATGAAAGGGATCTTCCAATATGTTATTCAATGTGGATTAATATAATTGTGGGTTTTTTTAAGTATTAGAACGGGTTAGAGTAAGAATTTTTATGGCAGCACTATAAGCATGATGAAGTCAGCGTAATGAGTTATGTGGTGCCACTATCCTGAACGTTATTAGAAGGATTTCTAAGGAGGACAATTAACAGAAAAGATACACAATTCATATCTTCTGGAGGGTCTTTCATTTCTGCATTGGGCCTCAAAGAGATCAGAACAGAAATGAAAGTCAAGATGCAGCTATTTTCATACTACCAGTGCAGTGTCCATGCATATTTCATGGCAGCTGCATGGGTGGGGAGTTCACCATTTTTATTGGAGTGGCACAGCTAAGTCTCAGGGTTTTACTGTTCATGTCAAGAACTGTGCACTTTCTAGGAACACAGCCTGTGGAGGTTTTTTTGTTTGTAATTTACCATTGATGTAAAAATTAAAAACAGCAAGGAGATATTTCCCATGTGTTCACTAGACTGACAACCTTGTTGTCCACTAGATTGTGCTAAACTAAACTTCATTTAGGCCATCCCATTTTTAGTTACTATATAGCAATGCAGCTTGCTTAGTTTTTACAATATCCACATGGAAGAAAATTATTCATATATGACAGATCTAATTATCTGAGAGAACGATAAAGATTTAATAAATGTAAATAATTACTGTGGTACCAGTCAGCCTACCCACAGGTTATACTTGTACTAAATCTTGTAATAGAACCATTCAATTTCATACATCAGTATTGCAAATTTTAAGATATTTGTTGAAAAGCATTATCAATATCCAACAGAAGAAATAAACCCCAATGCATATCCTAAGAGTTACGTTGAACAGTAGCCACTGTATGTGCCAGATGCAGAATGTTAGTTCCACTGAGCTGTTTTCAGTGGAAAGGTTAGTTGATTACTGTCTACAGGAGACATGTTTCATAAGCAAAGTAAATGTCTGGAAATCAGGAAAAGCCAACAGGAAGATTTTGGTCTTTCATTTACACTATGGCCATCCCAAGTTATTCTCTGAAGTCAGAGGAGAGGTCAGAACTGCTGAATTGCATTCTGATAGCCCTGCAACCTCAACTTACCCTTCTGATCAAGGCACGATCAGCCAATGCTTCAGGTTCACATTATATTAGAGGATACTGGTTATTTTCAATATACCTTACATACAGTCATTAAAACTGAAAAGTAATTTTTAAAATAAATGGGTATAGAAAGTCTCTGTCATCCAAAATGATATTTTTCCCTCTCTGGGAAGGGAACATTTTGTGATATCTTTTTCTTCTGGGGTTAAAAGAGAAAAAAAAGGAAATTTTCCTTTTTTCATGAAGTAACCTTTCTGTAATGGATTTACAGTTACTCGATGTGTCTGAAATAAGTTGACTAATGAGATGAGGTTCAGTCCTGGTGTGTAATTTCACAAAATCACAGCGTAGCCACTTAGAGCAAAGCTTTCTATTTCCTTGATATACCTTTTGTTCATATTACTTTTAATTATGTCCTATATTTATCTGACCTTATTTGAACAGGATCCAGAGCTGGTACGGAACATCTGTCGCTGGGTTAGACAAGCTGTTCAGATTCCTTTCTTTGCCAAGCTGACCCCAAATGTCACTGATATTGTGAATATTGCGATGGCTGCACAGGAAGGTAAGCAACTCCAGTGCACAAGCTGTGCAGATTTGCTAATTTGCTGGATGGGGTAAGATAGGGGAGTTGCTGGAATAAGAACAAATAACAACATAAACTAATATGAAAATAGTTTATTTGGTGTATTTAGAATACGCACAGTGCTGAAAGGCTTCCTGATTTTGCCCATGCTTCTAAAAAGTAGCAATATATGAAGAGAACTATATTAGACTGTTAACAATAAATCGTGTGTTTGTGTGTGTGTTTCCATGCACCTGGTTTTGTCATATGTTTAACATGCCACTGTAAATTCCTCTATTCCTACATTTAGTAGTGAAATTGGCACGTGTGAAAACAAAAATACACCACTGGAAGGTGTATATGTTTGTTGGTTTTTTTTCCTTAGAGCTTAAAGTACAACATGACATGAAATTAAGTTTGCAAGTTGGTATATTAATCCATCACTTAGAACCATAGTCATCAATTCTCTATTGCATTGTTTATTTTGTCTTGCCCCTCACAAGCTTGGAGGAGGTGACACCTGTGCTGGGGGATCTGCAGGTGTTGAACAACCACTGTAGCAGGTTCTGTCCGACACAGCTGAAGGGCAGAGATCTGACTGTCAGCCCCAATGTTTCCCATGTGCTCTCTTTCAACTTATGCAGCCTGCCTTGAATCTAGCTTTAAATTTGTCAGCTCAGGATGGGGCTTAAGGACCCTTCTGCGCATCTCCTTGCAGTTTGTTGCTTTCTATCTTCAGCTGTTCATTTGAATTTCTAGTTATTTCACAGTTTCACAGTTTTTCTGTTGTATTTTTTCCTCCCTTGTTCTTATACACATGATTTAACAAAAAGTGACTGACCTTTTATTTCACAGGTGGTGCAGATGGTGTTACAGCCACCAACACTGTGTCAGGACTGATGGGACTGAAAGCAGACAGCACACCTTGGCCAGCAGTTGGTGGAGGACTGAGGACCACATATGGTGGCATGTCAGGTAGGTGTTGCCCTTTTTAATGCATGGTACTTCCTTGGAGGCTTTCAAAACATCAGGAGGTCCTTGTAGTAGGCTAGAATATCATGTCTGCAGTCACACCGAGTCCTTAAGGCTCACTGCTGGTCAATGTTTCTAATAGTCATGACAGATGGAACAGATTAAGTGTGAAGGCTCTTGGGTTGCCCTTTCCTTAATGGTAAAGCGCTGCATCAGAATACTGTGATAGGGTCACTGGAGAGGGAAGGAAATCTCTTCTCTCATGACCCTCGCTTTTCCTCAAATTTTTCATTCTGTCACAATTGTCAGGCCCCACGTTAGACAGAGGCTAATGAAAGGGCATCGCAAGGGGAAATATCAACAATCCAAATGCAGTGTATGTTTCTTAGCCTGAACTCCAGCCTTCCTCCCTCCTTCCCACTGAGTCCACCTTGTCCAGGGAGGTTATTTCTTCCTCTTCCCACTGTGGTAAAAACACACCTATATTAGGTGTATTTTTGTAGCCTATTCTTTGAGATCTACAAGAATATCTTGTGTAGGCCATATTTCCAAGTCCTGCTTCAGAGTTTAATTTTAAAACCAGCTGCAAAAAACTTTTACACTCCAGTTCAGTGCCTATGTACACTAATGTATTAATCTATTGACCCTGTGCACTCTGTTGCTGTGACAACACAAACTTGGCCCTGCAAAGACAATACTGTGAGCTTCTTGACTTTACTGGTAGGAAGATTAGTCTCCTTGGTGATAGAGGTAGCAGTAAATATACATAACAAAAGTAACAGCGTCCTCCTGATTGAGTCAAACACTATTTTTATCAGACCCACCTCCTACCTCACCCCAAAAACATAATCAGAGGAGACCAGACAAGCAAAAAGTGCTTTATTTTATGTGATGGGTGTTATCCTTAGAGAACTGTAAGAAGTGTAGCAAAAGATAACTTTTACACAAACTTTAATTCAAACCAGTGTATTCAGTAGAAAATTGCCATATTGCCTTATATAACTACATGAAATTTGGAATTTTTTAGAGAATTCTTAAAAGTAAGGAAGAGATAATAATCAGAAAAAAATCATTATGCCTATTGCATAATGAGTATTTCACAGTGACAGTCCAATAACATATTGTGTTTTAATATTATGCAAAATGGAAGGAAGAGGAGAACAAGAAGAGAACAGCTACAGCCCATTTCAATTTCTCTAGTCTGCCATGTTGACAGGAAAAGAATAAAGGAGGTCACAGTGGGTGCTGTGCATTAAAAATTAATAAAAGAACTATTGCAGTAGTATTTTATATAAGTAACACCATTCACATTTTCTCATTTAAGTTGCAATTTCTGAATATTCCTTCCTACCATAAGTCTGTCTAATAAAATCTATAAAATGCCTGCATTATGAAAAGTGTGTCTCTTATGTCACAAATTTGAAACATGTATGTAGTCTAAATTACAGTGGCACCTGAATGCTCAGCTACAAGGGGAGATATACTAGCATTTCTGTGGTTTATGATTCTAAGTGGGACCTGAGGAAAAGTTCATTATTTTATTTATATATGTGTGTAAGTATAAATATGTACTTTTTTCCTGAAGTTTTACATATATCAGAGGAGATAGAAAATGTCATTTGAGGATGCACTGTTACCTATGACACAAATCTGATTATTTAAAAAATATGAGGACCACTGGAAGTGCTGTCAATTTATTATGTTTTGAAAGAGCGTATTGTTACAGACAAATATATAAAGGTTTCTTGCTGATAATTGGCATCACTAGGTCCCAACCCCACAACTCATTGCGCAAAAGAAAGCCACAGAGCAAATAAAGTTAATAGGCTCTGCAACTCACTGCAATACGTCCTGCTCAGTGATCAGGGTATAGCAATATGCAAATGTGCTAAATCAGGAAAGCAATTTTAACTCAAGAGAGCTCAAATGCTTACAAGAAGACAAAAAATGGGAGAGTGTGTTGTCGTGTCAGAGCAAGGGGCAGAGTGGCCATACTTCTGAGGTCTGTCCCTGGTCATACCGGGCTGAGCTGCATGGCCTGCAGCCATACACTTGACCTTTCCGTGCTTTATTTCTCCTGTCTGTGAAATGGCACTAACCCCACTTACATGCCTACTGGCTTGTTGGGAAGTGCTCTCTGGTCGTGGCATGAAAATTGGCTCATAGTATAAGGTATTGGGCTTCTCCTTTGATAAACTTCCTGTTCTATTTTATTATCTGATAGAATCACTAAGGTGTTGTTGTTGGTTTGGGGTTTTTTTTTTAATAATTCCTCTCAAGAAAGAATTAATTTTGTAAGTGAAAGTCAGAACTTTTCTAGAAGCAATAGGTGGGGTCTATTTTTCTGTATGTTTTACCAAAGCATAGCTAGTTTATGGTGTTCTCTAGCACACAAACCTAAAGCAGATATAGCACATAGCAAAGCTGTGTCTCATTTTCTGGGATTGTTTTTTTTTCCCAGTAAATTCCACAGATTTTAATTTTGTTTTGGACTAGAAAGGATGCTCACTTAGCACAGAGGTACAGTAAGTGTGTCAGGAGTCTCTGTCCCGTGGGATACAGCACTCGTGGTACTGTGTGTCTGTGGGTGAGGAGAGAGCTGCCCCAGCCCCACTGCAGTCTCAGCACAGTCCCCTCAGTCAGGTCTGTGCTGGTGAGGTCTGAAACGTGCCTAGGCTCAGAGCTGGTGAATCCTCAGCATCACCCAGCCAGTGAAAAGTTGTTCACAAGGGAGTATTTCTGGAGTGCTGGATTAAACTGGATTTTAGATCAGTCTGAGATTGCTTAGCTTCTTTTCCCTTCTCTTTACACATAAATCACAGGAAACTCTTTCTACCTCCAATAGCACTGCCTGCTGCTATAGGGTTTTCTCTGTCTGAAAGGGGACTTTTGCCTCAGAGAGTAAAAAGCAGAAGCTGCTGTGCTTAGGGTCCAACATCAGCAGCAGAAACACATTCCTTCCTTGATGTCACATAAAGAACCATGCTCTGTCCTCTGCTGAGAGAGCCCTGTACATCAACAGAGGGCTGCAGCATGTGAGAGGAGAAGACCAGCAGTCAGATGGAGGTAAGCCACAGCTCAAAATGCGAAAATCATCACTTTGAACTCCAAAATAAGACCACAGGCCAGCCTCTGTCTCTGCTAGCTGAAGGGCTTCGAGGGAGGAATGCACTGCATGGCGCCTGTGGCAGCTGTGGGGACTGGTGGGCTGGCAGCGCAGCCGGAGAAGTATTTCGTCCCGGTGGCAGGGACTGGATCACATTGCAAGAAAGTCATTCTCTTTAAGGACGTCTGTTCTTCAATGTTTTATCAATTCACTGTGTCCACACGTTACTTAATACAGTGTGAGTTGCCTTCTCCAGGTGAGCGCAGGCTCACTCCTCTGAGTTTGATGAAGGTTTCCGTCAAAGAGCAAATAATGAGAGTATATTAATGTCCTGACCTAGCAGCAGCCTGACATTTTGACTTACAGTCTTCCCTGTCCTCCACTGTTCAAAAATGTGCTCCTGCGTGGCCATGTACTGAAGAAATGTTTCCCATATATGATTTCTCCTTGGCCTCCCCTTCCTTCCTCTTCTCATCTGCCTCATGCAGAAGCAACTATGTGCAGGAGGACTGTCATTCATTTTTCCAGAAAAGAGAAAGATTGAAAACAGAATTTTTTTCCAATTCATTTTCAATTACTAAATGACAGGTAGTTTCTTATGGTTTGTCTAACATATGTAAAAATAATAATAAAGAAGTTTATTAACATCATTGCCAGATCCTGAGATGTTTTGAGAACAGATTTATGTCCCTGTTTTTTTAAAACATTTTAAAAAAAAATCTTTCAAAGCAGGAGAGACTTAATGAGATTACTTTGAAACCCCCATTTAGCTTTGAGTTGTCACAGTCAGTGTTTTCTTCCCAGCCGGTGCTCGGGCAGTGACCTTCCTGTTTTTGATCTAATTTGATCAGCTGAAAATTGCTAAGCTGTAAGACGCATTGCTGTTTCTTCCTTCCTACCCTCCTGTTTGTTGGGTGGTTTTGACAGGGAAGGAACCCAGTATCCCAGGTGGATGTTTGACCACTAGACTGTAGTATTAGTCTCTCTCTCTTCCCCACTTCCCTGCAAATATTGAATTATTAATACAAAGTGAAACAGCTCTCACAGGATACACACTCATACTTGCACAGCCTGCTGACCTGCACAGGAGCCTGACTTTGGAGAACGAGGTTTAAATCCAAGGTGTAAGCCCGGGTCCCAGCTGGGTCCCCTGGATTCCAACTTTACCCTCTGACTATTGAGCATTGTGGAATCTCTGGGTTTTTTCTTCCCCTTTTATGTCTATCCTGGTTCCAAAAAATATTCGCAGGAAAAAAAATCACTTTAATTTTGACAAAATATTGTTTTCTAAAGAAAAATAATTTCTAATTGGCACCATAGAGCCTCAGCTAAGCCTAAGGGCTAAGTCAGCCCCATCAATTTCTGTGGTCCCATTACATGAGAGGACATTGTCCTTAGAGGATCCCAGTCTTCATCCAATTTTTACAAGTTTCGAGAAACTGGCCATTACTCAGAAAGTGGAAGTGTCCTAATGAAGCCTTCAAAATACAGTTAAGGAAATAAGCTCATTTGATGAAAGGGAAAATAGAAAAATTAACATATGGCTTCCTAAACTGTATAGCCATCACGTGTGCTTGTATGATTAGAGACATAGCTTGATTTCCATTAAGGAGCTTTTCGAATTGTTCCAGCAGTATTTCAGGTTTGAGAGTATAGAATACGTGAGATTTTACCCTGAGTTCTTCCTGTGCATGTGCAATGCAGAGTTATTTGTTTCTTAAAAAGAAGCTAATGCTGGGGTTTTTTGTCCTCACAAATAATGACCTCTGGCTCTGAAAGAGTTGTTTTACTCTGTACAAGTATAAATTATTTTGAAAATGCATATTTTATAGAAACTAGAGTAAGATGCCAGATTTCCCAGTGAATTGTTAATATACTGTCAGCATCTCCATGCTTCCTCAATATTTGTTTCCTTGAAATGTATTTCAAATTTTTAAAAAAAAATAACAGTTTTTTCATGAGCTTTCATAGGGTGGTTCCATATTCCAGATGTGTTTTGCAAAACACATCACATTGCGGCACAATAGGATATCTATTGCAGGCAAAATAGAGCAGAGCTTCTGTTTGAATTTCCATGCGTTTTTGTTCTTTGTCATCTGTTTCTTTCTTTTGTTTGTTTGTTGGGTTTTTTTTTTGTCTGGAAGCCAGATCCTTAGGGAATAAATTTACAAAACCATACACTGGACTTAGCAAACAATTTAGGTTAAAAGCAGATCTCTCTATGGCGCACTCATTATGTTACCTTCTAATGCTTTGTTGGAAAAACACTGCAGTACTTTACAGTAGTAGTTCAAACACCTCATGTCTGTGTGCTGTTATTGCTTTGTCCAGTTATTACATTATGTAATATTTTGGAATTATTTGCACAAATATAAGTACCACATGTTTAAGTACGTATGTTTGTATGTGTTCCAGAACAAGAGGGATTCAGAAAGTTGTGTGTTATAACTTCCTAGCTGACCCCAAGGGGTGTCAGAAGGAATATACCTAGATAGTAGTTTCAGTCATTAAATGTAGGAATGTGTAATTGTTGAAAACCAGCAGAGGCAGTTTTAATTTTAGTTACTTTTAAAATAAGTTAGTGGAGCTATCTGGTTTTTCACAGAAAAAAAAAAAAAAGCATTCAGACAGCAGTGGTGACCTTTAAGGGAATGCTTTGCAGGTATTATTTCATGAAATTAAAATGTATACATTATATGAATAATTGATGATATTAATAGAGGGATATATACTAATCTGAAATGTATGAATTATATTGAAGGAGGAAAAGTTATAATAATAAGGGTTACCTTTTAGTTTTAACTTTATCACACATGATTAAAAGAAATGTTAAAAAAAATAAAAAAGCAACCAAGATCATTCACTGTCCTAATCACAGTTCTCTCAGTGATTGTGAAGTGTGGATTTTGGTCAATAGAAATGAATGAAAAGCTGCCCATCACTGGAAACAAAACAAAATGTATGTATGCATAGGCACTTCTGTTTAGTATAAATATTTACCGAGAGTTAAAGACTATTTACATTAAAATATATTTATAAAACAGTGTGGATAGGAGTAAAAAACAAATATATGCCCTAGTACAATTTTAATTTTGTTTTATTATTTCTGTTAAATGTAGCTCAGCCATTTAAAGCCCTTATTTGCATATATTATGTCAGGATTCACAAAGAGTCCTCTGTTTTCCATCGTGTCCTTGCAGCAGTCTGATTTCTCTTAGTGTTCTGCCGTCACTGGTCTGTGCAGGAGAGATCAGAGCCCTAATAATAGATTTTTGACAGGGAGTTCGCCTGCTACCTGCCCTACACAAATCCTCACTGTTCATGTTTGCTTCATGGCAACAAAGCAGACAGAAGGAAAATGCCAAGTGCTGAGTTTGAGGTACAGCCCTGCCATAGCTTGACATTTCAGCAGAATAGCAGTTTATGAGATGCATAATTTTTCATCTGGGACTCAGCTGCCATTTTCATAGAAGCTTGCAGCTCATCGACTGACTGGAAGTAGGGCAAAGGTTTATGGCATAGATCAAGGTCTACATCCTTCCCATAGCTATTTAAAAATAAGTATTATTCTCCACATAAGGTCAGAGAACTAAGCATATATTTTCCAGTTTTAATATTTTTTAGCCCATTTCTTTCCCACAAAGAAAATGCTTTACACTTTTAGCACAGATGCCGTTTGTAGTTGATTAAAAATGATCGTAATTGATTTAATTCACTAAAAGATTAAATGAGTCCTGGAAAAAGAACAAAGCATGAGTCTTTGCACACAGCATTTGTACAAAGCTGTCTTTTCTCCTCCTCTTACTTTGAAAATAGCTCATTCCAAGCTTGAAATGAATGAAAAGTCTTTACTCTTGAAGCATAATTGGTTTGTATTTTATTATTGTTATAGATTGAATTTAAATTTTCACATACGTGCACATATACTTAGGAAACAAATGCAGTGTAGGTACATGGAAGTGAGTGTTTAATTTAGAGTTACACATCTCTGTGAGCTTCAGTAACAGTTCACCATGTCACAGCCTCATATAGAACAATGGTACAGTACATTGGATTAATTAAAGAAACCTTGCAGAGAACTGAATTCTCAGTATGTCAAGATTTCAATTTTATGTTAAATATTTTCTAAAGGCCAGACCCTTAAATCTCAGGGGCTGTACCAAGCAGTGAGCTGTGAATTTAACCATAGGCTAACTGCTAATGATAAGGAAAAGAGTCCAAGTTGAGGCAGCTGTAATACAGTCATTGGATTAGGCTATCAATCACTCAGTTCCCTGAGGAACAGGCAAAGACGACAAAACAGTGAAAAGGGAAATTAGAAAGGGAGGGCATGACTAGAATGAGATTCTTCACCAAATGTATCTGTTAGTTGGCTGAATCCCCCAAGCATCAGACAGAAATGTCCAGCATTGCTATCAGACTAAAAGCTGAGTATTTGTTCCAAACTCCTAGAAAACCATCAAATCATTGTTAACCATTGCTGGTCTGTACAGGGTTTTAGAAATGCAGTCAGCTATATTCTCCTGTTTTAATAGCCTGGAATTAGATTAAGCTCTAAACTAGTGTTGTTGAACACTGTGAATTTATTGTTTATATCAAAGCTCGTATAGAATATGTCTAGTAGAAATAATTCATTTCCCAGATAAATGGGAGTTTTAATAAAGAGATAACTTAAACTATCAAGTCTTACTGATGGCTACCAAAGGCAAATATCAAAAGGTGACTGAGATAAAAACGTAAATTCTACTCAGATACAATATGGTAAAAATAAGAGAGAATGACTGTGGCCTGGCTTGCCCGAACACAAGTGAAAGAACCTGCAGTTTTAATCTGTGTGCAGGTAGATAAAATGGGAAATTGTTTTGTATAATTGTATGGATTAACATGATTAAGTAAAGAACGCTTTTATGGTTAGCAACTTGGAGACATAGTCTGATTAGCAAAGAATGGAAATAGGTAAAGTAAAAGAGGTATCAAAGCATTTTAAAGCAGGCTTGTGGCGCAGGGGCTTTTGTATTTAAGTATTTAAACTTAATTACCGTAATGGGTAGAGGTGACTGTACCTTATGCAAATGATGACCTGATAAGGAGGTGTAAGTCAGTCAGGAACAGAAAATTTCTCCTTCCAGTTATATCACCAAGATTGAAACCACTAGTGTTGTCTTTGTTAGTACAAATAAATTGTTTTTCCACATCTGTCAGGTCTAAGGGAAAAGGTGTATCTTTCTCTTATGATCACCCCTTCCAGTTTTAAGCAAACACTCACAAAAAAAAATATCTCAGAATATTTTTGTGTCATGTCTTTCGGAGATTATCATGTTGAAGACTGATACATTTCTATAATAAAAAACTCACTACAATTAATTTTAGAGGTGACTTAAATATAACCACTTTAGTATCTTATGAAATTTACTTATTTGAAAAATACTTGGCATTGAAGTACTTTTCAGTTAATTCTAACACAGGAATTAAAATACTATCAAGAATTTCAAGTAGACATTAATTAAAAAATAAAATTCAAGAAAAGCCTGGTGATGTTTACTGCTAGGTTTCTTTCCCATTGTCTCAGCACCTCTCCCAATCGGATCTTGCTCACCTTTCTCCCCAGATAATCACAGTGAAGTGAAAATGTCTTTTGACTTCCAAGTACAGCTTAATCAAGGATTAGAGACTGTTGGCATGCAAGTATAACTCTTCAGTCTTTCATACAATTTAAAGGCTACTACGCACTACAAAAGTGTGTCCAAACTATGAGAACTGTGTGCCTTACAATATCCCAGTGGCTGCTCAGTGACTGGTTAGAAGGGTCACTCTGTCTTGCTGACCAGTCTCTGGCAATTGCAAAGGAAAGACCTGACAAAGGAAATAGGGTCCAAATTCACGTGAATATGCGTCGTTACAAGCTCCCCGCTGTTGATTGTTCATGACCCATAATTGCCTTTTCTGCTGACTTTTTATTCCATACCGTCAGGGTTTGTGATACAGATGGTATTTCAGAGTGACCAATGAAGTAACCATCATCTGT
The DNA here is from genome assembly GCA_025331215.1 of Actenoides lindsayi. Lineage (NCBI taxonomy): Eukaryota > Metazoa > Chordata > Aves > Coraciiformes > Alcedinidae > Actenoides > Actenoides lindsayi. Next base: position 64,121 of record WTSP01009156.1, read on the forward strand.
GGAAACTATAAACTGTACCTGTCACTCACAGAGTAGAAGTTCTAATTGTAGTGCCCCCCCCAAAATAACCCCCAAGAATCTGACAGAGTTTGTAAACAATTCTAATTAACAGTTGTATCAGCAGAGGTTAAAATCCTTGAGTACTGAGCTGGTGTGTCTTAAGCATGTTGATTTTTCTCCATATCTTACTTTGCATATTGATTTGCTGTAGTCACCAAGTGGCATATACTGCTTGTAGAGTCCATGTGTATTCAACAGAGGACATACTCTCATCTTAACTGAAGAATACACATATTTTTACATTTATGAAAAAAAAATTACATTTCACATCAAAATATGAGCTAACAAATAAATTGAAAATTTACTTCTTGTTTAACACTTGTTACTATGGAGCTTTGTCCTGTTCTTCCTTCTATTTGTGGGACAGCTGTGCTTGCAAGATTAGGCCATCCAACTACTGTCTTCTGCTGTCAGTTTGGGGATACTTCCACTGCTGACATCACAGCCCAGTTCTGTATTGCTTGCTAGCTCCTCTACCTGGATTAGTAGCCTCAATAGCTTAGGCTTCACTGTGAAGATTTTGGGGCTCCCACCATTCTCATTACCTACAAAACACTGTGTTGGTATGTTCTAGAAATGGGTCAGAAAGTGGCTTGAAGAGAAGGTTTCAGAGCTACATGAAGCTGTGCTTGCTGGATTAACTGTGGTAATCCAGTTACAGGATATTTAGACAATCAGATACGGGGGTTTAGGAAAAAAAATAAAAAATAATCCTTGGAACAACTTTAAACCCAGGTCATTGCTTTACAACCATCAGCACCAAAAGGACATACTGAGGCAGTTATTGCTGCTGTCCTGCTTCCATGTAGGAGTTGCCTTTGAAAGTTTTGCCACTGGTTAGCTGTGATTTATGATGAACTCACCAATCTTTATTCACCTAAATCCTGCTAACATTCTGTATTTTTTAGTATCCTACTCAAATGATGAATAAATCCTAATGCCAGCTTCACACATAAAATATAGAACAGAAAATATAGCACATTTGTTTAACTGGGTAGAACCTGGGTTTGTATTTCACTGGGCATCACATCATCCCTGATGAGTTATTGCCAGAAGCATTCATAAAAGTATTTCACAACCATCAGAACACTTTTTTTACCTTTCAAAAGAATGAAACTAATATATAGTAGTCAGCAAAGGGATCTGCATTTTATTGTGCCTTTTCATGTAAGCACACCATTGTATGGAATGAGCTATACAGATACCCAGCTCACACACACTATATATAAACATATCATACAAAATCTTTTAGGAAATCTGCTGTAGTAATTTCATTTTCCAATTTATTATCAATTTGCAGTTTCTACATTGCCAGGTAATTGCCAATGTCTTCCGTATTAACATGCACTGTATAACCATCTTTACTAAGTCCTGTTTAAATCCCAAAAGACACTTACAGTAGGGATTGAGCAGTTCTTTGCATTAAGTGAGAGCCGAGTGAGAACTGTTGAGCACAGCATCCCACAGTTTCAGAATGAGAAATCCATTGTGCAGCTGTGGCAGATGTATAGAGAGGGTGTCTTTAATGACATGAAATCTGTCCATAAAATGTGAGGTACCACACTTGAATCAGTGCTGAGTTTAGGCTGGTGCTGCAGAGAACTTTGTTGCAGGCTCAAAATGAGGAGAAGGCTCTGGGGTTTTTTGCAAGCAGGAGTGCCAATGAAGACATGGTTAACTATGTTATGGTTGTGTCTGGCCATTTGTATATGTTTCATGGCCCTGTTGGGTGACCTATTGGTTTTTAAAAGAATGTATGATTACTCCAGTCCACATTTTGGCTGGGCTAAGCTTATCTTACTCCCTGTCAGTTATTGCTGTGCTTACACTGTTAATGCCATGTCAGCTGCCGGCCTATTGAATAGATAGCTTTGGCAGTATTTTAACCATTTTTTGGATATATGCCCACTCAAGAGATGCTTAGATTTTAATAGGGAGCAGTCAGAGAAATCTTCTCATTCTAGGCCCTGATAAATTCTGCGCATCAGGAGCACTTGCAGAGAAGGTATTGCCAGAAAAGGTTTTTGTGAATTGACTGGTTTTTCTTACAAATTTGAGCATCTTCTTCAGAACTTATTGGAGGTGGGATTTGAAGAATTCAGACCTCCAAGGAAGATCTGGTGGCAGCTTATTTTTCCTGAGAAATATTTTGAAAAAGCCTGCTACATGGTACAGTCTGGTTTATTGGAATAATTAAGAGATTGCTTGCATCTTTGCTGTTCATAAAAACACATTAAAAGTTTATTCCTTAGCAGGTATCCAGAGAGGAGGTAGACCCTGCCAGACGCAAGGGAGTCACCCCAAATCTTAGTCCATCTTGTTGAGAGGAATTTTAGGAAGTTCCTTCCTGCATGGGGCTGGCACACAGATTTCTTTCCAATGTTTTTATTTTTTTTTTCTTTCAGGCTCACCATTTTACAGCTCTGAAAACATCCCCAGCTTACCATTAAAAGTCAGGTAGTGTGGGGTGGTAAGAGTCTTCAAAAATAAAAGAAAATTTTCACTCCTACAATCTCTTTTCCAAACTTGGGCTTCTTCCAGAACAGTCTCCAATCTCCTTTGCTATTTCTCTCTGTTTCTCATAAGTAAGATGTGTTGGGCCAAAGGTTTTCTGGGCAGAGAAGGCAGGCAGTAGTGGTGCTCTCTCACACTGCCTGCCTTGCCTTTCTGAGGTGCTGTTACTACCAGGACACCTGTGTCTGAAAGCCCTTCCCAAAGAGTCCAAGGACTTGCTAAGACACATCTGGTGATATGCACTTGCTGTCCAGGATCTCATGGGCAGATCTGAGCAGTCATGCTAACCAAGTACAGCTTTACGATTATCCCTCTGAACTTCAGGCATTTCACTAGGAGACTGTTAAGTTCCTACTACATCAGTATAGGGAGATGGGAATTCTCAGAGGTGGGTTCATTTTTCACTCCATTGCCTTCATCAGAAATTTGAGGTTAGTATATTCCTGATTTAGGTACCTCTGTCAAATGAATCAGATAGTGTGTGCCTACATTTTGTGATGAAATTCTGGTGGATAGGCAACTAAATGATTCTGGTTTTTCCTGGTGCAGGTTAGATTTCTTTTTTTGAGAACAAAGATGTATCGTATTTAAGCTCAGTCCTTTTTCTAATCTGAAATCACTAGAGAAAGTGGTATTTGTGTGCTTGATGTTAAAATATTTTCCAATCAGTTAATGTAAAGTATCTGGTGTTTTTCTGTATTTTAATAAGCCCTAATAGCAGCATTGCAATCCCTTAATGCTGTTTCTCATATTCTTGTTACAGTAGGTATATGCCACACATTTTCTGGTTTAAAAAACTCAAAATAAGTATCAGCAATTTAATCTCAGTGTTAGAAAAAGGATCACAACAGCTGCTATAGTATTTTGTATTTAAGCTAGTTTTTGTAAAGACTTGTGACATGCTCCCTGGGAGCTAAATATTGACAAGCATGCTCTGGCAAGCAAGATCAAGCTTGGTGAGTTAACACAGCTCAAGTCTCTGCACTGACAATGTAACCCAAGTCTGAAAACTATTATCCTACACCATTTATTTTGGCTTTATAGATAATACTGCCCACTCAAATTAGGGATTTCTACTGTATTTTTAATACTGTAACTGTGGGTTCATATTTGATTTAGGACCACAATACGTGAAAAGTTGCTTGTACGTCTGTGTTTGGTGACATCTTCAGTAATGTATTGTGTATAGAATCACAAATGACACCATAAAACCTTCATGACTTCAAACTTTCAAACTAGAAGTAAACATTGTTTTAAAAAAATCACATTTATCTTTTATACTGTAGAACACACCATGTCCTAAAACAGTGACTCTGTGAAAGCTGTTGATCAAAAGTATAGCTTGGACATGTGTTCATTATGGGATATAATTTAGGAGATTAATTTTTATTTGTGTTCTGTAATAAAAAGAAAAATCCACTATTTTTTTTTTTTCTTATTATAAGTGCACCATGTTTATAATGCTTGCAGCTTACTTTTTGAATTTCTGAATAAAGAACTTAAGCCTATTTGGGCTTCTAGTAAATTTGGCATATACACTAAATTGATTACCAGATGCATTGTGCAACATATGGCATTGTACAGTCTTTGTGTGCTTCATAGTATTTTCTTAAATTACCAGCATTTGTTTTGATTCCAAAAATGCACTTGTCTCGGCTCTCTAGCGCTTTGGACTTAAATGCTGGCTTTTCAGTGCTGAACAGATGTGTTAGAGTTTCACAGGGAACATTTATGCTTTTGTGAGTCTTCCTCTTTGAGCTTTCCATACACAGTATTATGTCAGTGATAGCTCATGCAAATGGGATCTCTTAGTTTTCATATGTACATTGATTGCTTAAAATAACCTTCAGAATTTATAATAATTCTGCATGACCAAGAAAAAAACAGGGAAGAAACCCAGTTTTGCCCAAACATACTGCCCCCAGAGTGAATCAGTTCTTTCAGATACATTTTATTTCAGATTAGAGAAAAACAGGAGGGAAGGAGAACGTAATTCCTTTATGACTGATAGCAGCAGTCAATAACAGTCCTGTGTGCTTCTGTGAACAGCCATATTCTGGTGCCTGAGACAGAATAGTATGAATGGGCATAAAAATTTCATCCGTGAAAACGCACAAAATAAGGTGCCCAGGACTTTAGTAATTAATTACTGCTAAGAGCAGACTGCCTAAGTTGATTTACAAAGCATACTTCTAAAAAGGTATCCTTCCAATTACAGAAGCACAGACTGAAATTACCCACAGGTGAAATTACCAGCAGTTTTAGAGAAAAGGGCAATATGGAACCCTGGGCCAAGGGGTGAGGGATTTGTAACCAGGAGGGCTGACTGCTACCTCTTCTGCTCAGGTGGAATCACTCTCTTCAAACACAGATTTCCAGGCCTTCCCTTGCCCCCTTTCCCTCCTGTCAGATAAAAATGTTTTACCTTTATATAGAATTTGGATATCCTTTCCTAAAAAGGCCGTGCACAAGTGTCAAATGTTGCTGGTATGTGTTTAGCAGCAGCAGTGTCTGTTCTGGTCAGTATTTTAAAATCAACAAACACTTTGTGGGCCCCTGGCTTTCTATGAATTGGCTTTTACTTTGGTGACTGAAGACCAGTGAATGCAGTTTAGTAGTTGTGTTGCTCCTGTTTTTCTTCAGTGGAAGCCAAGGGGATAAGTAAGTACATAAATTAAGTCCTTTGCCTTCTGAGCTGCCCACATTGGATAACAACTAAAATGATCTGACAAAGCAATACACTAAATTCCCTCGAACTGTCTTATGTTGCTCTGAATACATCAAACAAATGACTATTAATGCTGTTATTTTTTATTAATGCTGAAAGCAGAGTTGTAATACAGATGTACAATTTCATCTTGATACCAGCATTGAGTTGTGTGACTGGTCACAAGCAGGACCAATATAACCATGTTTTATTTGCCAACTCTTGACAATACATCCAAAGCGTGTAAAGGCTTCCACAAGTAAGGTTTGTGCTTCCTTTATGCTGCAGATGGTTTACACAGCATGGACATGCTATTATTTTGCTTTCCATTAAGACATTATCTCTTCAGCTCGTTCTATGCTCTCAGCTAAAGAAATGGAATGAAACTTCCTGTAATTGTGAAGGTTATTAAAAAGAATGAACAGAAAAAGCCTTTATTTAAAATTGTCATAAATGTGCAGCCAAAGTCTAAGCTAAAGCCATGGTGTCAACTCGCTGTTGGAATGTGGCGGGGGGGGTGTGTCCTTTTCTTCTGTGGAAAACTAAGCATTGTCATGTATATTTCATTAGAAAAAGTAATGAAGTGTAAGGAAGTAAATATTTAGAAATTTACATACCTAGTTATAAAACCATAATTATAAGAAAGTGTTCTTGTATAACAAGCTCTGCACATCTGTCATAAAGTGTTTTAATGTCTACAGTAGTTATTGGCAGAATATCTCCATTATTACCATCCTGTGAGCAACTGCCATTCTTGAAACTGATTGATGTTTAGGAATAAAGGACTTTTATTACATGTTGCCAACTTCTGAGGACCAATCTTATAACCTACAGTGCCTTCAAAGGAGTGATGATACCTCCTCTTCCTGGAACTAATCACATCTGAAGAAAGTGAAAGGGTGAAAACATTTTTTTTCTGGAGAACTTTCATTGTGTTTTACACTACTCTGCTACAAAATGATTACAGTGTTTTATCTGCCAAAGGTGACACTGGGGGAAGATAACTTTACAGGAAGAGAGATGTTTGAATATAGGCAACTAGCACTGTGCAGTGGCTTGGCTCATGGCAGTGAATTTATTTGTGCGTTGATGAAACTGTGGGCTCCGTTTTTCATTGTCTGGGTGCAAAACTCTGTCTTCTGACAGAGTATGCTGGTTGTAAAGTCTTTGCTAACATTTCATTAGTTTAATTTGTGGGTTTGTGCTCTGTCCAGACCAGCACAGAGATCTGCAATTTCAGGGGGGAAAAAAAGTACAAGAAAAAGAAAAGACAACCCCCCACCAAGTGTTTATCTTCTTAAGGCCACACTGTCTTTCTAGGGCCTAGGCAATCTCTAATCATGCTTTGAGAGTTTTTCAAAGGAGGAAAGCTGTAAGAAAACATTGCAAGCAAGTTAGTGGTAAATATTGCTCACAAGGGAGTCATAGTTTGTAGAGGTTTTGTGCGTATTTTGTGCAATATTTAGATTTCTTCATCCTAATCCTGCCTCTGTCCCTTAGAGACTGAACTATAAATGCATAGTGCCCTCCATCTCCAGCGGGAACTACCAGAGAATGTAAGCTTCTTGTTCTTTCCTCCCAAAATAAGGCAGAGAAAGAAACTGATGCTGGTTTAACACTGGCACATAAGGTAGTGTTAGAGCTCAGCCTGCAAGAGCAAGTTAGGATACTGACGCTAATCCAAATGCACCAACATGAAGCTCCCAGAGACTATATTTGTAGTTTAGAGACCACCTAAAGTGGAAAGCTTCTTCTTGAAAGATCCTTCAGATTCTATATTAAAATAAATAAGGGAAGTCTGGGGAGATGAATAATCCTCCCAAGAAACTATTTTCATCAGAATAGGGCACAAACTCAGCTGTTCTCTCCTAACTCATAATCTGATCACCAGATTATAAATGGTCCTGCAAAAATCACATCTGTTCAGCCTTTGGTATGAACAGCTCTAGTTTTTGCTCTTGTTCACTGAGTCTCTGTCTGCCCAGATCTTTTTGTGTCAAATTCCAAAATTGCAAAGTGAAATTGTCAAAAGCCCCCATACTTTCCTTCTTTTCCCAACCCTACCTTGGCAGCAGCAGCTTGCTTTCCAAATATCTGAACAGACTCTGGTATGGCCCCATCTTCTTTCCAAATGATTATACAGCCCACCAGCTTACAGACACATGCAGATCCCCATAAACAGACATGGTAGGTAGTTCCCATTTATTGCTGGGAGAAAAAGTGGTAAATAACTTCCTACTCGTCCTATGGCAAGCCGATGAGTAGGGCTGTGTGCTTCAACTACCTTAAGTATAGCTATCAGTTCTACTCTTGGTTGTGTGAGTCTTGAGAAATGGGAAGTGTTGAAATAAATGGCTATGATACACATAATGTTGAAATAAACATTTATTTTAACACATTGTATGTGATGAGCCATTTATTTTAACACTTTTCACTTGAAGTGTTGAAATAACAGGTTTCATCAGGGGACGTGTCATCCACTGTTTTATGTATATGTGAATATGGAAATATATCTACTGAGTGTGCCTGTATATATATATATATACTCACACAGATTATATGGATATGTAATAATAATATGGTAGATGTGTGTGTAGAGACACACACTATTGCACAGGCAAATAAAGTGTTTTCTGCTGAAATGGAGTAATTTCTTTCACAAGAATTCTGTGTTCATGCTATTGTATTTTTCATCTATTTTATGTATCTATAAATAGATCTAAATATATACATACATAAAAATATATATGACTAGACAGTAGAAGCGGGGTGAGATAGATAAAATAGAGAGATAGGCAAAATAAAATAGATAAACCTCAAAATAGAATAAGAATGATACTGAGTTATGTAAAGGGAGAAGGAAATACTTTATCTCAGCTTTCTAGATACCTGGATCTGGTTTCTTCAGTTTGCTGTGCTTCCATAAGCTCTGCTTCCCTGTCCGTAATGGACTTCTTGGACAAGTGGTTATTAAAGAGTACAAGGTATACTTCAGGGTTTGTGAATAACCTGAAAAGTTGTTGTACTACATTTTTCAGTAATGCTTTTATTTTAAAATACGCTGTAGGAGCCTCAGTGCTCTGCTCAGCAGCCAGTTGCCACATTTCCAGTGTGTCCTTAGATATACCAAATTGCCTTTGTTCAGTTAAAATTATGTATGCACTAAAGTTCAGGCACAGACATGTAGACGTATATACCTATCCAACTTTCTGACACACAGGTCATGTTGACCATGGTAATTGGAGTTGTTAAGGAGGTTAAAACCAGCCCAAAGGTAGTGCTGCCTCAGAGGCCAGGCTGCCTTTGAACAAATCTGTGAGCTTTTGGGTAAGCAGCCACAAACACTTCTACTAGACTTTGAGTTAAATGCGCCTGTCTCTGCACTGAAATAAATGGCCAGTGAGACCTGCTGTGTGTTAAAGTGAAGCACTTGCATCTTTTGGGGGAGAGGAAGGATTGCCTGGCAGTATTTGGCAGGAAATAATTTGTCCCTCTGTGATGGCTGCAACAGTCTTATCTGGTAACTGTGGGCAATTTCTTAGGTAGGCTGTCCCTTGGCTTTTATGCTGAACTAATTCAAGTTGCTTTTTCTTTGTTTTATGTTGAGAGCACACCTCAGTTATTAGCACTACTTTTATTATTTTGTCATTACTGTTGTATTGTTATTTATTTTATTTTATTAGCACTACCTCTCCCTTGTTAAAAGGCAAGCTTTTTTCCCGGCCTAGTGAGGGGAGGAGCAGTGCAAAAAGTGCCAGATCTCCTTCTGCAGCATGCTGTACTCAGCTCCGCGGCACCAGACCAGGTGAATCGGGCTCTTAAGTTAAGATGGGGAGCAATAATGAAGCAGTCAGGAAAAAGAAAGGGCGTTCTGAGCCAACCAAAGAACATGTAAAGCACAGTGTGAGACAATTTCCAGTTTCAAATCAAGCCAAAGTAGAAAGCGTGAATGAAATTAAATAATGAACATCTGATACACTGCAACAGAAAATGCTTTGCTAGGTTTCATGCAGATCACCAGAAGTATTGATTTTTTGTGGATCTGTAGTTTTCAGTGAGAGAATGGCTTTGTTAGAAAATGTTTAACCAGCTCTTGCAGCAATCACAAAACAATTTGTATCTGTCCTCTTGAGTTTTTCTACTGAAGTTCGATATGACTGAAAATTCCTGCAGGTCTTCTTAGATAAATAATATTTTCAGATAAGAAAAATTTACTTTTTCCCTGTCTCTTTCTCTAATTCTAACCTTTTTAATTTAGAGAAGTCTCTGATGACAACTAAACATTTATTGAATGAGAACTCTGGTGATTTTATGAACTTTCAGCTGAAAGAGCATAAATAATCATTAGTATCAATTAAAAAAAGTTTAAAATAAAAAAAAAGGACACTGATTTTCCACTGTGTTTATGAAAGTTCTACCATTTTTCGAAGGAAACATAAAAAACCCCATAATTATTCATTTTTTCCAGTCACAGGTTGGACTCAAACCTGTAGGTATTCCAAATAGAATCAAATGAGAAATAAGCTTTGAAGTGAAAAGGGAGGAGGAAATAATTATCAGAAAAAATATAACACAGCATCAGTTTATCAAGCCATAAATGTCATAGTCACGATATGCTAACAAAAATGAGTAGCAAGCAGCCAGTTGTTACGGTTTCAAGAAGCAGCAATGCCAGAGTGAGATGGAAGTTGTTTCAAACCTGCAGAATCTTTAACTTTATTCTAAAGTTGTGGGGTAAAGTCCTGATTTCACTGTAGTCAGTAGGTCCTTGGCTGTTGATTTAATAGTGTTGGTGTGCAACCCTTCACAAATGATCAATAAAATGAAACATTAGGTAGCCGTTGCTTTGAAGACATAGGCTAACTGTTGCAGAGACATTCCATAAAATCAATGTTCCCTCAAATGCTTTTGTTTGGTAAATGAATAATTAAAAGTTTTGGTTGGAAATATCCAGAGCCTGAGTAAATAGTACATTATTATTAGTGATTTTGGCAAATGACTATTAATGTGTGAGTAGTAATGGACTGAAGGACTGAGCAGGCTGTGAAATAGATAGAGAGCAGTGAAAAGAGTCTTTGGATCCTGAGAAGGGTTGGACTGTGCACCACTAAAGCTGTGGCAAGGTCCATCTTGAAATTGCTCTTTGTGCACTTCCTGTATTTTTTTGTGCGTTGAATATTGCGTGTCCCATTTGGGGACCTCCTAACTGCTGTGGATAGTCTTTCTTTCTAAACATGTCTATTCATTGGGTTTTCTTCTGCATATAAATGCATTCTCTGGCCATTTTAAAGGATGTGCCTGCTACACTGTTTCATTAAACTGCCACGTTATCGGCTAATTGTTTAAACATAATGCCATAGCACTATCAAAAGGAAAGGTGAACTAATGGCATTTGCAAATGTCAGGGATTATCTTAACACTTTTATTATAGTTTATAAAAAGTAGGTTCAGGGCATTCCATGGCAATTATTTCCACAGAAATTGGTTATTTAAATAAATTGCTAATTATCTGGATATGACAGTATTGAAAACCCTGCTAATGAGTTATTTGATAAGTGTAGCTTATGGTGGCCACCTACAGGTGGGAGAGAGAAAGAACATATAGAATAATTGCAGTCACAAGGAATGCAGTGAAAATGAATTGTGTGTATATAAATGTGCACATTTTGCTGGACTGTATGCAAATGCAAATTATATATATGTGTATCTATATCTAAAGTACTTTATACACCAGTATTAGGCAGCATACACGTTATGCAGAAAGTGTCTTAAGAAGGAATTATGTTTTCTATGTTTTTTTCCTAATCCTGAAACTTTCTTATCTAGTTACTTCCTGCCGCATTGGATTGATCAATGCCTGAACTTCCCCAGACCAATTCCTTATGTAATACTTTATCAAACAAGTCTGCTATTTGCTGTCATTGGCGTTTGTCATTAGCTTTATTAATTTTAACAATCAGGGACATAACAATATCGGCTGTTTTCCGAGAATGTCTTTACAGAGGGAGGGAGGGTGAAGTTGCTTAGATTTTTGGTGTTTTGCTTTTTTTTTTAGCAGCACAGAGTTTATCAGTAATCTATTAAACAAAAATAATGTATCAGCTAATTTTTTCTTTGTAATATTTAGGCTCTGTGGTTTAAATCCGATATTAAATTTGTAAAGAAGAACTGCAGTGTAATATAATATAATGCAAATTAAAAATTAATTTTACTTTACAGTGCACAGAACAGGGAGAATTATGACCCAAATTCATTTTTATTCCATCTAGTTACCATAGATACAGAAATTTGCTTTTAAGTCATCTACTAATCAAAGGTATGAGAGTTTGCTTTCCTTTTAAATCTGTTTCTTTAGTTGATAGACAGTTTGATAAGGACCATTCAAACTGTTTCAAGATTCAGTCTCAGTAGTATCAGTCTCACCTCAGTTCTATTGACTGTTTTTTAAATGGATCTGGATAATTTTTATCTAATGGCCCATTTAGAGCTGCTGCAAATATGGGTTAAAGACTTTAAACTACCATGTTGGTGGAAGTGAGAATGTAGCCCAATATTCAAGACTTCTGAGCTTTTTCCCCATTGGTGGATCACTAGGGTTAAGATCTGAATTGTTTCTTCTAGGAACTTCCAAAGCTACTGAGTTACTTGAAGCTTAATGCCAGGCTTCTCCTTGAAGAAGGGATTAAGTTTGGCTCTCAAGACTCAATCTAGTGAATATTTTTGGTGCTTGACATGATTGAGTCCTCTGGAGACTCTAAGGACTCAAGTCATAATAAAACATGTGTCCTCTGGCATTAGTAAGCATTTTTTTTATGTAAACAGTCAAACAAATAAGTATGGGTAATACTGCTTATCAGTTTGTCATCAGTCTGCTACCTTCAGAGGACAAGGGCAGCTCTGCGCTGAGCTGGGAGAGGTATTTGATTGGCATATGTTCTGCTTCTTCTTCATGTTGTATTTTGCCTATTGGATTTCCTTGACTGCAGTCCCTGTCAGTCATGAAAAATCTGACTTTTATTCAAAAAATAATAAAGAAGTCCAAACAGAAGAGAAGGGAAAAAGAGAAAAAGAAAAAAAAAAAAAAAAGAAGAGGGGAAAAAAGAACATAAACATTCTTTGTTTTAAGGCAAGAAAAAGGTTAAGAACTTTTGCATCAAATAATTATTTAATTGTTTAAATCTTTATATAATAGAAAGTATTTGTTCCTTAATTAATGAAAGACTTGAAAAAACGGTTTTCAACATAGAGTAGCATGTCATCTCCACCAGATATTCTTCTGTCTTTCTTTCATTTTCAAATATCATTCCCCTGCTTGAGGTCTGGATAAATGGACTTTGTTTATTAAATCTCAGTATTTTACAGCAAGGTAAATGATAGCCCCATCTAGCATCTGGTATCAGCTGTAATGCTGCTATCAAGAGAGTAACATATCATCAGTTTCCCCAGCTACTGGTGCTTAGCTAGTGGGATTACAGGTCCCAACATGTCAAAGAATGTGGTAGATGCTTATTTTTTAGCATGTGAGCTGTCTTTCAAAGGCATGCTGGATTTGGACCTCAGCTTCTTAAATACCACTGGATTTATCAGACAACATTCTGCAAATTCCCACTACTACTTACAGCTCTTTTAAAATTTGGCATTAAATCTTTATTTGAACCTTTTAAAAACTTCTTCTCCACAAATCTCTATAATGGAATTCATTACCTTCCTGTGGTACTCATATGAAAATGAAGAAAGAACACTCTAGGTCAAATTCAATGCTCATTAACTTTTTTTTTACCATTTGCCTTTTTTTTTTTTTTTTTTTTTTTTTAATAGCTTGGCATCACTATTGTTTGTATTCTTTCTTATTTTTTTGCTTTAATCTGGAAGGTTGTTTCACCATGTCATTAGGCAGTAGGATCTATCACAAGTAAATCACATTGTATTCCACACCACCAGCTTTTATTACACAAGGGGAAGCTTCTGAACTGGTGATCAAGAAACGCAAGAGAGAATGCCTTCTGATGTGCTTGTTCTGTGTTCTGTAGACTAGAGAAAAAAATGCTGGAATGAATAGTGACAATGCAGTCAATCCTCTGATTGTCATTAGAGCCGTTTATTTACTCTCATCAGAACCACTCCTGAAATATTTTTAAATTAATTTGGGTGAATTATAGATGAATGGAATACTTTCATGATCGTACCAATTTATCACTAATTTACTAATCACCAAATGTAAGTAATAACTCATGTTATGACTATCAAGTGCAGCTAGTACTAAAAAGTACCTATGTTCTGTAATAAATTCTAAGTCTCATTGCCATCTCTGGCAGGCCTCATCAAATCATATGCTGGATTTCTTTGAGCTGAATTAAGGCCTTTCTGATTACCTATTATGCTAAAACCTTAAATAAACTGTCATTTGCTTCTTTTCCTCTACTGGCCATTGTACAGAGACAGTCATTTAGTGAAAAGGTGGCTAACTTAATCAGACTGATGAATGGAACAATTATATTCTGGAAATATTTTCTTGTGGAACTCTGTGCTACAAGGTATAATTAAGGTCAAGGGTCTATAAAGCTTAAAAACTGATTGAATGAAAACTATCAGAGTTACACTGGGGTTAAAAGAATATGAACCATCATACCTCAAGGCAGATGTCAGGCTTTAACTCATGCAGATTAGGAAGAAATTTCCCTCTAGCCATGTGATTTTTGAGTCACCAGCATCTGTATTCCTTCACCTTTCTAAAAAATAACAGCCTCATCCCAGTCAGGTTCTGAAGCAGCTGTGACACCACCTGAAAGCAATACAGCACATCTTACCTGTAGCCTCAAATTCAAACACTATTTGAAGAATTTTATGAACTAGTGCTTTTTATGAGATTATTTTCAGTGGTTTTGGCTGTGTAGCGTATGTCTTGGCATGTATGGTCTCCAAAAGGCTTTTTAAATAAATCCGTGAGAGCGAACAGCATGGTTCTGTTTTTTTGTATCAAGCCTTTCTCTAGGACTGGACTGTCAATTCTGTCATGATATTTTTTCTTTGGAAGCTAGCAGTCATCCTCTTTCAGAGAACCATTCTGTGCCTTTCAAGTGCTTTACAATCGATCTTGCTCAAATGATGGCAAAAAGCCATTACTGTCCTGTAGAAAGTTCCTGTTCAGCTCCAGCTCCTTTCTATGATCTGTTCTGGTGAGATTCTTTAAGGTGGTTTTGGTGAGTTTTCTGGTTTTTATTAATGAGGATCTAGTTTCCACCAAAACATACTAGTAGTACATCTTGGGTCAAGCTGTCCTAAAAAATGAGAAGTTTATATGCTAAAAAAATAAATAAAAGTTTATACAGTGAAAACATGATATCTCTATGTAGTCTCTGTTAAACTATCAAGAAGTATCTGTGTAAAGCCTCTGAGCAGTCCTGATCCCGAACACGGGCATGGAAGAACATCCAGTGTGTCTTGATGGCAGATGAAAGAGTCTGATTAGATAGCAAGTCTTCTGTTTTTCGCTCAGGTACAGAGATCAGCTATTGGAGAAGGAGGAGGTGTTATATTAAGTATATAAGGAGAAGTTATCTATCCTGAGATGGCAGAAGTTACTGTCTAAGAAGATAATTTTGTGCTGAATCCAGAGCGGGTGTCAATAGAGACCGCTTAGCTGAGCTTGTGGGTGTGAATGTGTTCAATACTGATGGGCCAAGGTCTCCTGTGGATTCAGTGTTGTCTGTCAGAGTTACAGCAAGGGGCAGTGGTATGTTGCAAAAGGCAATGTGAGCTGAAGGCAGAGTATTGTTAATGGTTAAGACAAATCAAATTTCAGTTTCCTGTAATGGCAAATTATCTTAAAAAAAGAGCTCTTTGACGAAGTATCAGTGCAGCTGTCCTGTTTATAGCAAGGCATGACAGGTTTTGTGACCTGAACTTGTATGAGATCATTCTCCTCATTGACCCTTCCAGCTAGACTGGGGAGGTCTTAGCTGATGCACAAGAAAGGCAGAGGCTCTTCCTGGAGAGCAGACTCTTGAGCCAACAGTAGGTCTTTTGTGGAGACCAGTAAAACTCTGCCTGAGAGGAAGCACTGATAATTTTTTTTTTCTTCTCTTCTTTTGCAGAATGTCAAAGCTTTAAAGGTTATAAAATTACCCACAGAGGGTGTTCGGAAGTATTTTATGTCATGGTGTTTCTCCAAGTTACCCAATACAGTACAAAAAAAAAACCCAAAAAACCAAGCTAGCACTTGCATAGGTTGACAGCTAGCCAGTTCCTCTGAGAGCAATGGATCCCTCCCTTACAATACTGTATTGTTGTCCAATGATAACATAAAATTATCCTAAATGTTCTCTAAGTTCAGTAGAAATTTTAAGAATACAGGAGTTATCTAGAGAAATCCCAACCAGCCTAAAAAATAAATAACTGAATGTGTCAGCTGTCTTGTGCTATCCACCATTTAATGAGCAGCATCTGTATGAATATTTTAAATATTTGCATACCATCGATAGGATGTAGCCAAAGCAGATGCATTGTAGACACAGTACATTGAGACTTTAATCATAGTTCCTCTAAATGTAGCAGGGAGTTGTCTGACTCAGCCTCTATGTGCCATTTGAAAATGCAAGCTCCTGATAAAGCCATAAATGAATATACTTTATTCTTTTGAGCTTCTGGCTATTGTGTTAGTAGTTAAAGGGAGCTTACTTAAAGGATTATCTGAATCTACAAACATCCAAAGGGGAAGCATATTCAATAATATATGAAATGTCAAGTGCAGTGAAATGGTGCTTTTAAACAATTCTTGGTCAGACATAAATGAGTGAGATATTCCTTCTTACTTGGTCAACATCTGTGTTCAAAAAATAACCCTGATTCTTCATGTAGAAGGATAGATTTCTTTGTCTACAGCATACTGTATGGTAAGGTATTGCTTTCTGTCTCAGACATTGTTAGTCTTTGTTTTGAGCATCAGCTAAAATGTTCAAGGCAGCTTTGCAATGTTCATCCAAATATTTCTGCAATTTTATTTCAGCCAAATTCATAATACTTTGCAAATATTGATACCACTTGAAACCCGCTCAATATCAATTTATAAACTAAGATAACCTCTGCATCTGAGAGTTAGTTGTTAGTTCCTGATGATCGTACCATGAGGGATGTGCAGATTACATCTTGGTGTGTTCTGACATTGCTAACAAAATGTTCTGGTTTTCTGTAGGAAATGCTATTAGACCCATTGCCCTACGCGCGGTGTCTGCCATCGCCCGTGCTCTCCCAGGATTTCCCATCTTAGCAACCGGAGGCATCGATTCTGCTGAAAGTGGGCTCCAGTTTCTGCACAGCGGGGCTTCTGTTTTACAGGTACTTTTTCTTTCTTTAAAATGTTTAATTTAATATAACTGTCATTAAAACAAAAATGTTTCTTCCTGTCAAATATTAGGATAGCGGGTGTTTATACCACTGTAAGGAATCTTCATGGTTTTAGCTTCATGCTTCTTGCTAAGAGATGTTCATTTCAGATGGAGGGGAGGAAGTGTTGTTAAATTAAGACTTTGGATGACCCAATACCAAACTGGGAAGAGGCTAGCCATGAGAATGTTACCACTTTTTATTCTCAGACCTATAGGATCTAAACATTAAACATCTCTCCCTTGGCATGCAAACAAGATTGACACAGAGTTAAGTTTGAGTTATCTGATCTTCCTCCCCCTCTCCCCCCATTTTTCTGTCTTTTGCAAAGAGCTTTTTCAAGGGGAGGGGGATTTCAAAGAGCACTACTTTGGTCCCCCTGGGAGCCATTTCAAAGTAACTCTTATTTATCTCAGCATCTGTGTCACTTAAGCATGTTTAATGGAAAGGAAATGTAGAGCTGTACCTCCTGCCTATGGGGCTGGCATTGCAGCCGTTTGCAATGGAGTGAGGTGTTGAACTGTGTGTAGCCATATAGTGGTAGTTATTTACATTGCCTGATGTGTTGGCTTGAGGTCCTGGTCAGACTGGCATGGTTATTTAGTCCCTGTCATGGAAGGAACCCTTGATGGCCTGTTATTACAGCAGCATGCAATTGGCTGGAAATCAGCTCCTTACCTGCTCTACTAGGCATGTCAGGGCACTATTGCAGCATATATGTCATAGTGGCTGCTAAGAAGCAGGTGGTGGTTATGTTATATTATTCCATTATAAATTGTTACATTCTGGTGGATACCCATCCCTTTAATCTGTAGTTCCCATCATAGACAATAGCAGCTGTAGATCCTGTGGATATCGGCTTTGTGTCACTCCATGGGATAACTGGAGTGGTTTAATTCCCACAATTGACCTTGACATTAAAATTAGATTCAGTGTGACCATCCTTTCTGCACAGCTATGGTGACCGCTGAGATTAGTCATTTGTTTGCTATGTTTTGGGAAAAAAAAAAAGGCCAACTCAATAGTTTGGTTTGGTTGGTGTTTTTAATGCATATCAAAATTAGAATCTCTAGGAGGTGGAGTAGAAGGCTACTGCTTTTTTATAGACTTACCGTATTCTTTGGATTTTTTAATGGCATTTCCTTTTTTTGTTTTTTGGGGTTTTTTTTTAAGTTTATTGTAGGGTGCTTCAAAGGCTTCTTTTCCCATGGGCAGACAAAAGATCTACCTTTCTTATACAGTGGTCTGAGAGCTTCTTCCATATAAATACTAAATAACTAGACAAATTACAGAGTAGCATTTATCTACAAAAAAGTAGACTGGCAAGGGAATGTTTTTAGTGCTACAGATACATTTCATTTGTTATTCTTAATAGAGCTGCTTTTGATGGCTTTGTCTGTAACAGCTGAACTACACAGAATGGAATGATTTTCTGTTCTACCGCTTCTGTATCTGTTTCTGGATGACTAAAAATGAAGGGGGATTATGTCATTTGTGCATTTTTCTTTTATCTAGACTGTGTACCTGTTTATTTTTCATTATTACTTTTCTTTTTTTTGTTGGTTTACCCCAGTGGTAATGGGAAATTCTGAAATAACGTTTAATGCAGACACCCCAGTCAGTGCTCAAGAGAAAGAATACTGGATTTACAAAACACTAATTGTTGCTTTCTTTTTAGTAATAATCAAATTCTCTGGAACTTAAGTCTTCTCTAGAACTGATTTTAAACTCCTCTCGATCAAACCTATCCTCAGTTTGAGGGGCTTATTTGTGTTTCACTAAAGTAGGGAAGTAATTTAAACTAATCTGAGATCAATGGATTCTAAAGCTGCTGTGTAGGTAAGAGTCTGAATTAGTTCCATTACATTTATTTAAAATTAAGCCTTTAGTAAACTTCATGCAAGATTGAGAACACAGACCTTAAGTCTTTCACTCATCTTGGGAAAGGCAAATGGAAGGGAGAAGGAAACAATCTCTACAGTCTTTTTACAAGAAATACACTTTACGAGGACTAGATTGAAACTTTTATTTGCTTCTCAGGCAAGATACGTTATGATAGAAGATGACAGCCTCATTTTCATAGGTCATTTTTGGAACCTAATTAAGATTATGAGAATCAATGTCATTGTTTTCCTACTTAACAAGGTCATATGAATAGCCAGCTAATACACTTTTCCCTGAATCCCAAGCTCACACACATGTCCTTGGTATCAATTGCCCAAGTTGTTCCTTCTTCAACAGTCGAAACCTCTGTTGCTTATCATAGCAGCTTTGACAGTTCACTTCTGCTTTCTCAGTGCCAAAATAGAGAGCCAGTCCAGAATTTGGAGATCACATCAAATAAAGTGATCTATTGAAAAATTCAGTAATATTAAAATTCACTACATAGCAAGTCCCTGAGTTAAGCAGGTAAAAGGTGGGACTGTACTTGGGGAATTGTATGTGTCCCATAGCCTTATCTTAAGTATCTGCTTTGGATAACGTTGGAGATGGTACTGAATGGTACCTGGACTGACACAATACTGCACATTTTGTGATCTTACTTCCCCTTTTCAAAACCACCAGGACAACTTAAGATTGATCCAAAGGCAGAAAGCAAGGCACTAGGCTTCAGTGGTGCTGGAGTGAGCTCTGCACTCTGCTGTGCTGAATGAGCAGTGGTCTCAAAACTTGAGAGTGGGCACTGCCACTGCTGCCACTGCCTTGTTACACAAAATAGTATGTGAATGTTTCCTTGTTAGCAGTATTTTAGAAGGGTGGGGGTGTCATTTCATCCAGCCTTAAACATGACCTGATACCACTAAGCAGAGCAGGTTGTATTGCTCCATCCACGGAGCCCAGCTAAAGAGCCTGAGAGAGCAGCACTTGCTTGGGCATTGGGCTTCCCTTCATTTTGCCTAAATTAAGAGTCTTGTGTCTTTTCTGCCATGAGAGGATGACATTCATGGGCTAAAATAATGCAAAGGCTTTGTGTGAGTTGATTTAATTGCAATGTGGCAATTCTCTTAGAGAAGAGGTTTATGAATAATAAATGTACCTCCGTTAAAAGCAAGATCAGCTTCATCTCTGCAGCTATTTCACCTACAACCAGTTCTCCATTATTTTTCCAATTGCTTTTATTTTTAAAACATGGGGATTTATTTTCCATTTACAAAACCATCATACACAGGAATGCAAGTCAGGTGTCAGGTGCTAAGCCATATTTTGATATATGCTATAAACATTTCAAGTGGCATTAAGAAAGTGTATTAGGGAATGGTTTGGGGAGAGAGTTTGAGTATTCAGTGTGTTCTGTCCCCTCGTTCAGAAGATAGAGGGAAATATCTTAGTGTCATTACTGAGAAAAAGTTCATGTGTTAAGAAAGTTTTGAGCATTTATAGAAAACACTGGATCATTGTAGTCAGTAGTAGCTGGGGTTAAAATTTTACACAGAGATTTAATAGAGCATTCTTCCACTTTATGGTAGTTGCAAAAAGACTGCACTTGTTTTTTTAATATTTCATTAAAAATGCTGAAACATTTCAATCATTCTTCATCTGATTCTGTAGCACTATACTTTTTTGTAATATACTTGAATCCATCAATACCTTTTCAGTACAGGTATAAAATAAAAATTAAAAACCAGACAAATAATAAAGCAAACAAACAAAACAAAACAAAAACCCAAAACAAACAAAACCCAACCAAACCACCCAACCAAACCAAAAATACCACAAACAAACAAACAAAACCCAAACACAAAGCCCAACCAATTTTATTTATGGAGATAATCCTGCACTCACTGCATACCAAAAGCTCCAGAACTGTCTAACTGCATCTTTCTGAGGTACAGTTCATTACTATAGGCTTCCAGTGAGGCTGAAATATCTTTTTTGGGGGGGTAAGCCTTTTTTAAAGACTCAGTTTATCAAAATACAATTTATATCAGATTTTTTTCATCTGTTGCATCATGTATGTGATTTACCATGTCACATTGATGGTTTGTTAGAGTTTTGTAAAGCTTTGAAAGAGACACACATTTTTCAAAGTCATCTTGCTGTAGGAAATTAAGAATGGAGACAATTACAGAAAATTCCAGTGGAAAGAGAAAATGCATTATGGAAAAAGCAATAAAAGCGTAAAAATATTAAAGTAAAAATCACTTCACAGTAGCCTGTATGATTGAATTGTAGATCAATATTGTGTAGTTAATGCATTAGCAGTAGAGCATTAATTTGCAATTACCGCAGGTGATCTGATCCTCTGTGTTCTGTCCATTGACATAAATGACCTTTTGTTGAAAGAGATTCTGTAGTCATTATTTCTACCAGATGTAACGAAAAAAAAAAGGTAGAACAAAGGGGTACTTTCTGAAGTATATTTGTTTCATGGTAGAGTCTCTTAACCTTATATTCTGGTCTGGAATATTTTTGTTAATCTTGAATGTTGGTCATTAATGTGTAAAGAATATGGGTTCCTTTTCAAACAGATTTCATAGAACCACAGAAATTTCTTTTCTTACAAAGTATGGAGGTCACAAACATCCTCTGTTGCTCTGCCATGGATGTCTGTAAGGCTCTCTATGCAGCAACGATTTAACATCCACCCATATAATGCTGTTTCCCAGAAGGGCAGCCTGTAGCTTTGCCGTGAGCCCTGTTTCAGACCCAACTTTACTCATCTCCATCTCCCACTTGCCCTGGACAGGTTGTAGTATCCTGTGCTCTTATCCTCACCATGTCATATTCAGCCCACGCACACCTGCTGCCCCTGGACCTTGCTTTATGGCCCTGCTCATCTCTCAGGCAAGGCAATAAGGTGGGAATATACCCCACCTCAGAGGCAGAGCTGCCATAATGCTGGATCTGCTCACTACCCTTCTCTCTGCCTGCTTTCCTTCATCAGTTGTGTATGAGGCCTCAGGGAGGAAGAACAAAACCATTCTGGAAGTGTGACAGCCCATGATAGGAAAGGAATAGTGATGATCTTTGTCTCTGCAAGATAAAATCTTCCTCCAATACAGAACACAGTTGTTCTTATGAGACTACTTCTGGTTTCTGTAATGTTTTCAAGGAGCATTCTTGTTGGTACCTCTTTGGAGCCAAAGTCTCAAGGGATTCAGGACAGTTTGATTATTATTTTTAATTCAGCAGGCTTTTTACTGAAGCATTTAGCTGAGGGATTATTATAACAGCAGGACAGTCTTTGTGTGTGAATAAACAAGCTTTTCCCATCACAAAACAGTGGGACTTGAACTATGAGAGAGCATTGTTATTTTACTTGTGCAAATGTGAAACCTTGCAAGGAACCCTTCTACATGGTATAAAATGTCCTGGGTATCAGAAAACAAAAAGCAAGGTTCTGAAAATATTATCACTGAAATAACAGGGGAAAAAAACCAAAAAAACCCCATATCATAAACATTGTTACATCTTGATGTTTAGATGCTACCATTTTCTCCACCCCAGTGTCAAAAAACCCCTAACACAACCGCAAAACCCCATGTAGTAAATATATGCTATAATAGTTTATTGTGGTTTTTTTCCTTGGGTTTTTTTTTCTTTTGTTTTTTTTTCTTTTTTTTTTCTTTTTTTTTTTTTTTTTTTTTTTTTTTCTTTATTCTCCTGTTTTTTTTTGGGGTTTTTTTTGGCTACAGAACTTTAGATAGCTTTTTCTCCACACACTTACTCAGTGTACTTTTAAGCCTGTCTTAGTGTTTGTTCAAGTCATTGAAGACACTTATACTTGGGTTAAGTGGGGACTAGATGAAGTAAAAAAATTTCTCATCCAGGAATTATTATTTATGGCATTTAATGGCATGGAGAGGGAAAAACTAAAAGGCATTGAAATCATGGGAGTGATGGAGCAGGGCCTGTGTTTTACAGTTATGCAGGATAAGTTTATACTGATGATACTTGGGAAAAAAAAATTGTCTTGCAATGAATAGCAGTGATTTTGAATGCAGAGGAAGGGCTCAATCTTTCCTTGTCTCTAATCTCAGCTCTGTGTGAGGAGGATGAAGTTGGGTGAGTGGCTGCAGGTCTTAAGCAACCACATGGTGCCTTTGGTGTGGCAGAGAAAGGGTGGGACTCTCCTGCCTAGATTCACCAAGAGTCCACCCTTCCTCTGCCCCCAGCCTGTCCTTACACCAGCATAAGGGGAACAGAGGCTGAAGGCTTTGCCGTCTGCCAGTCAGAGAATCTTCCATATGCGGACAAGCCTGAGAACTGGCACAATTTGGCACCAGCCGGACACTGTGAAATTTCTGATGTGGGCTCAGGGATAGAAGGACAAAACCTTGCTGTACAAATCTGTCCATGATACAGAGAAGTTAAAATGTTGGAGCTAATTCTCTTGCCAATTAAACTGATCAGTGAACAATAGATTGCTGGATGCAGGCCACCAAAATGATACAAGATTCAAGGGATGACTCTTTACATCCATCAACAATTTTAAGGAAAAAAATTACATGCCAAGGCAAAAAAACTTTTCAGATGTAACGTTTGATTGAGATAAATGTATTCTCATGTAGAAATAGCAGTTTTTAGCCTCAATATGTGTGTACATGTCCTTTTGTATATCCTCAGTCACATTTGAGCATTGTGGCCATTTTCACTTAAATTTGCCAGAAGGTAGAAAGTATTTTGCTATAACAAGTTTTGAGAAAGCAAAAAAGTTAGGCAGAGGAGTGAGCATACCTGCGTTCTTTCACTGTAAGTGCGAGTGTGCTATCAGCTCACCTTTACTAGACTGCTGAGATTCCACATGGGACAGTGCTACTAGGACTGTGTCAGCCACAGGAAAGACTTTAATTGGAAGTCACACCTTATTAGATGACAGAGAACCCAACCAGGAGACACAGAGCTGCTGGAAACCAGGTATCATTAGCTCTGCTGCTCACAGAGCTGCGCGCGTAAAAAAGTCTTCAATGGATGCAGCACTGAGTGGAGTGGCCCTTCTCTGCAGAGCTGGAATTTACAGGACTTGCAGAAACAAAAGAGGGAACAAAGCGCTGTTTGAACACGTCGACATAAAATCAAAAAGAAAAAACAAGTGTGAAGAGAGAGAAGAGTTGGTACAGACATACTCAAGTGATCACTTCTGATAAACGTTTCATTATTTCCTCCCTTTTTTCTTAGCTCAGTGCTAATTACAGAAATTCAACCTGTTCTCAACTACCTGTCTGTGCTAATAAAGAAAGTAACAAGAGTACTGCCACACTTGCTCCATTACAGGTGCTTGGGATGCCCATTATTAATTGATAGTAAGAATTTTCTGTGAGAATTCCTTTTAATGGAAATCAGAATTTGTCAAACAAAAACAATTTAAAATTTTTTTGGTTATAGTTAGGGGAAAAAAAATCAAATTAAAACAGTTTATCATTATTGATTTTTACTTCTATTATCTTGCCACTTTTAATGTAAAGTTAAAATATTCAAATCAAAACATTGTAGAGCTACAGACTAAACTCAAAGCTAATAATGCCTTTTATTTTGTGCAGTTTTGCAGTAGTTTTACATTTTATTTGGAGCTGCTTAGGGGATTTATCTATTAGCTTTCCTTTATTTCTGCTCATTTCACTGGCTAGTAAATGAGGTCTGCATAGATAGCATTGTTATTTCACAAATTTGTAAGAATGAATTCAAGCTCATTCCATAACAATTGCTATTTGTCATTCTTATAATGGATTCTCATGCAAAGTAGGCTTAACTATCACTGAATGGTAATAATTATTTAATAACAATTAGGTCTCAATTGAGCATCAGCTCAGATACTGTGCTCTACAAGTCACTCCCAGCCTCTGCAGAGGATTTGTTCTCTGCTTTTCCACCTGCGAACACTGGGCCTGCTTTTCTTTCCCCTTCTGCCCAAGTGTTTAAGTCTGTCCCACTTTAAGAGTTGAGGAAATGTAGAGAACAATTGCTTTGGCAACATGTTCTCTCCACCTCTCCCAAGGATTCACAATATTGCTTGTCTTTCCAAAATCCCAGTACTGCTGCACCTATTATTTTTAATATGGATTCACGCTACTGATGTGAATTCATGCTGCCGCTATCTTATATGAACAGAGAGATCTGTCCTCCCTGTAGATAAAACCACATGGCATGAATGGACATCAAGTGAATTTTGTTTAAAAGTTTACAAAGTAAAAGCAACATGGAGGTGATTCTTCAAAAGAGGCTCAGTTAAGTGTTGAAGAAATTGCGGGCAAGTTGTTTTACTCAGCTCAGGTTGCTTTCAGACACAAAACTAACTCTGCTGTAGACAGAGTTTCCCTTGTGTACCAGTGTGGAGGTAACTGGAAATTGAATCTGAAAATGTACCCAGCTCCTTAATGGATCATGAAAATGTAAATAGAAGGAAAGATAAGCACAGTGAAAAATGCTGAGTTTCTTTTTTCATTACTGCCATCTCCAATAATTACTTAGGGAATTTCCTGTGTTTTGTTTTAAATTATATGTATTGCAACTGCAGGGAACTTGTTTTCCAAAAAGGGAATACTTAAAACATTCAGGATTGCAAAGCTCTGCCATCAGAGAAATTTTTCTTGGAAACATTATCAGTCATACAAAGAAAATTTGCATGTAAGAACTTTTCCTTTTTCTACTATAGCAGCTCCATTGATATTTCAGTGGGAGGCTGTAGCAGGCAGTGAAAGGAAGAAAGGGAGAGCAAGCAGTGAAGGAGGTTGTGCTCATGGAAGGCACCGTCCTGGAGCCCGTGCAGGCACAGACATGCCCTGCCCAGCAGCTTGGCTCAGGCTCAGTGCGGGGCTAGCTGCAGTGTGCTGACCTACTGATTTTTCCAGTGTTAGAAAAATTTTTATTTTTTTTTTTTTTTTGTCCCAGGAAGGAGAGAGCAATCTGGGAATATGAGCCCTGATGCCTTTTTGAAGTTTTCTTTCTGCTATAACACAAACCCCCTGACACAGCTTGATCCGGCTGGCGAGAGGTCCTTTTATCCATGCAATTAAAATGAGAGAAACAAACAGATAAACCATTTTTCTGAAGCTGGCAGTACGTCTAAGAAAGGGTTTTAATTTCCTTCAATATCTGAGTTATGTTGCTGCTTTTCTTGCTGATACTTATTATTTGGACAGAGATAGGTAAAACAATCCCTAAGGAAATGTAGAAGTGGGTTTTTATCTCAGACATGAAGGACTTGGAGGGTCAGAACTATTTTATTCACATGAATCTCACTCTTCAATGGACACAGCAGCTGCTGCACCAATTCGTACGGGCAAGCTGATAAAGGATGAAAGTAATTTTAGCTGAAATAAAACCTGTGAGTACTAGAGGGAAAGACCCACAAAGATGAGGGGTTAATCATTGCAGGACTGAACAGACGTTCCAAAATGGAAAAATTACTTTTCTGTTTGATTTTGAGAGGTCTGCAGCTTTCAGAATTCTGGTCACAGGAGTATGTCCCTCATTAGAGTTTGTTGAAAACTTCTTTGAGGAAACTGTTTTTCATTGACAAATTTCATTTAATCAAAATAGATCTAGGTTCAGGTCCCTGCTGTGCCTGATTCAGAGTGTCCTGGGATGAAAAATGCTTAAGCTTTACCCTGGATCCATTATGCATTAATGAACTTGAGTATTAGCAATGGTCAGGAAATAGTTATACTGTCATAGGGAGGTTTAAGGATGGAAAAGTGTTCCAGCTTAAACTCATAATAAAATTCTAAAAATAGGTAGAATTGACACATTTAAAGAAAAAAAAATATTAGTTGGGTGAATTGACTCTTTCTTTCAATCATTTTACAACATATTTTAGTTTTGACATTTTTCATTCTAATTAACTTGGATTGCAAAACAGACTTTTTTAAGTTAAATCAAGCCGTTGCATCCCATGTTGTCAAACAACACATATTGCTAATTCTGAAACTCTTTTCCACATGGTTTTCAGAAAACAGTTCTTTTCTGAAAAGCGTGCTTTCCTCACTTCTGACAAATACGCCCTTCTGAAAATGGAATAACAGACCAGCTCCAGTCCCAAGAGGATGGTGTTCCTGTTGGTTACCTCTTTGAAAACAAAAGCTTAAGAACACTGCTAACTTCTGACTAAATGTGTTATGTTACTTGATGGCTTTTAACATCAAATGACCAGATCTGAGTGGCTTAACTGACACCTGCTTTAGAAATACCTTTGAAGGAGCTGGAGGATACAGCTCATGGAAATGGATTGAGTAAATCTACATCTACCTGGCACAGCTGCTGCTGCTGTACTAGCAGCTGCAGACCCGCTAGGAGAACTGAAGGATTTAATTTTCCACAACAGTACTTACAAGAGAGAGGCGAGACCTTTCGGTGTTAATAAATGAAATATGAAGTGGCCTTCAACATAAATTTGAAGATAGTTGTAAAGCCTCTATATGTGATTGGACTGTTTACACAGGGGAGTTAGCTCATCTGCTTTCAAAGATAACTTTTATTTTGTAAATCTACAGTACAATGATACAATTTGCTACAGATGGCTGATTATCAGGCTGTTTCCCACACTCCTCAATGCTCAAGGCATGAGGAATCGTATTTGTTTTCTTAGGAAAGATGATCATGATCAGCACTTTTATCAGCATGTATGCCCACCTACTGCATAAAGGTCCACTTTGTAGTTCCAAGAACTGACAGAATGCTTTAGTGAGATAAGGAAATACAACCATTCCTCTAGAGGTGGTTGAGAGGGAAAACAAAACAAAACAAAACACAAAACAATTACCTTAGGGAGTCTTCTGAAAATTCTTGATTTCTTCTGCGCTTCCCCTCTCAAAGACACAGGATGCAAAATTGCAGCGTTTAGGGTCCCTTGATAAGTACCAGTTTCCCCCTAGTAAACACCCAGTTGAGCTATTTAGATCAAAGATACATTAATTGGCAGAGAGGAACTTAAGGGGAGGGAAAATACATTTGGGTAGGCTAGGGATTAATGCATCGTATAAAATTCCTGAAGAGTCTTTTATGGTACTCTTATCCCCTGCCATGCCCTTGTCTGGTAAGTGACTGATGGATTCTGTACTTCTTTCTCTACCTTCATTGTTGGCCACGCGGTTTCCTAAGGTTGCTGGAGTGCAAAACACAAACAAGGTCTAGCTTTCACCCCCCAGAATCAGGTACTTTGTGGTTTCTGTGCCAGCAAGAGTAACTGTTAGCTTGGTGCTGAGGAGGCTTTTCATTACAGCCTGTCTCAGGAGGCTGCTGTGGCATCAAAACAAGTAGTGTGGCTCTTCTTGCTGCCCAGATACTGCATCCTTATTTCCTTACCTGTGATCCCTGCCTTGATGCTTCTTAAACATCAGCTTAGCTCTGCTCAACACCACGTCAGCATTATGTTGTCCAGTTATAAAGACAAACCAAGATGTACAGGAGACAGAGATTTTATTCCATAAGCTTGTCTTACATGGGCTGGAGACCTTCTCCTTTTAGCTCATTTTGAGCTCCGTTATTTACAGCATATAATTCTGATTAAAATAACACTTTACCTCAAGCTTGTCTGATGAACTCACTTGAGCTATACACTGAAATACTTATTACTGCCACCCATATAATATTGGAGCATCCAGTCTTTTATATATACATATATATATCTATATATATCTATCTCTTAAGCCTATGTGAATGGTTGCCTACTCTGCAGAGCTTGGAGTTGTTAGTATCTTTGAATCTTTCTTCTGTGTGTTACCCATCATGTCTCACTAGTAGGCCTTCAGCTCGTTAGGACTTCAAATCTAGGAATAAGTAAAAAAGATTATTTGGGACTTTTCCCACAACTCAATTTGTAGCATTTGAGTCCTTCAAACTGCTTTTTGAAAGCCATACTTTGGAACAAATAGTAGTTCGTTAGTTCATGTATATTAGCTCAATTCTAATGTTTTAAAAAAGCTATCAGCTATCATCCAAATCCATTTTGCATCTTGATCCAGTATTGGAAGGATTGTTAAGTAACATCCCATCTGCTAACCTGTATCTCTAGAGTCATTAAAGCAGCTAATGTGAATGAATCGAATCATTCCATCTGTACTGTATCAATATTTGGGAAGCTTTTTCTTACTTACGAATTTGTTCTTTAAAACAAGGAATCTCATTTTTTTCCAGAGAGTGCACCACATTATCTGATAATCCACTTCCCCTAATGTTCTTAATCCTACAACCTTCAACCCTCTAGCAAAAGTAATAATTGCTGATAGAAAGGATAATTTAGGCTATGCTTTAATGTACTGGTAAGTCAGTGTTCAACAAGATATGAGGAGGAAGAACCATCAGTCTTTCCATAGATATTGATATCCTGAAGATTTTAAGTACAAAAACCTCTCTCAGAGGAGATTTTATTTGTCTGCTTGATCTCACACTGCAGCTCTTGCCACATTTTTATGAATACTGTGTCAGACAACCAATGCTGTGTGTACTGCTTTTTACTTTGTAGATCTGGGAGCATCCAAGTCATTGTACAAGGTCTGGAAAGCATACACTTTCATTTCCATAGGCAAGAGCTAAGCAGCATATAGATTGCATGACCCAGAAGGGTCTCCCTTTACTTGAGTCAATTTTTGGTAGTTGCTTTTCAGAATAAATTTTAAATTGTATGTATGCCTTACACAGATTATAATCATGCTCTTGCCCACTACAATGAAATTAATTTTCTTAAGTCTGTCAATTCATATGGATACCCAGATGGGCACGAGTAGAACCCTTCCTGAAACACTTTGCATTTGTTTACAGATTCAGAACTTTTCCACCAGAATCTTCATTAATAGGCACTAATCAAAAAAGCAGTAGCCGTAACTATACATTGGAAACCAGCTTAGAGTCATTCATAAATATTTGTCTAACAGGAAGGTAGATTTATGTCTCCAATACTTACCAGGAAGAAGTTTTAATAGAAAACCAAAACTTCTATAAAAAGATGATAAATAATGCTAAAATCAAAAATATAAAATTGAAATGGTAAATCTTTTGCTTACCATTTGGGCATATCAGTAAAAATATTTTAAAGTCAAACAAATTAATGGAAAAGCAAAATTATTAATCTATTATAAAACCTCTCATAGGTATCTCAGTATAATAACAGTTTGTTTATCCCCTTGCTATAGTAAGAATATTAGAATCTATGAAGTCAAAGGTCAATTTCCTAATCAGATGGCATTTTGAGAGCTATTTTATTTAGAGATCCTATGCAGTTTAGAGCTAAAGCAGAAATAAGTCTCTGTCTTCTGGGGAAGCAAGATGGCATTCTGCTAAATGCTGGAATTTTATCATTTGAAGGGGAAAAAAAGGCAAAAAGAAAGCAGCCAGTGAGACCTAAGAATATAAAAGCATTTGAGATCTCAGAAGGAGTTTAAATCAATGCACTGCCACAGTTACAGCACAGATGAAAGTGCCTGCTGTCTCAATTGCCAGGAAACTACTTAGAAAGTCTCACTTTGATTTTTAAAATTTTTTTTATTTTTTTAATTTTTTTTTTGGTAGTCCGTTACATTACCACTAAGTGCAATATATGGGGACATCACTGCTTTGATGTTGTACAGTTACAACAAATGGAAACTAATATGGTAGAACAGTCAAGCTATGTGATTTGCATTTGTATATACAAATATATGCCCATCAATCTTCTCACTTCTAGACTGTGTATTGCTGCCACCCATCTGCCTCCTTAATGTTACTTCTCTTTTTTCATAAAAAAATTACAATTATTTTACACCCATATTCTGAAGAGAGAAACATATATTTCAGAGGGGTGTAAAAATCAAAATTTTCTCCAACTATTGTCTGCTACCACAAATTCATTGTTGGCAAAGGGTTTTAACACTTTGAGACACTTTGGAATAGGAGCATGACTGCAGCCAGGCATGGCAGCATTCTTGTTCTCACAGATCGTCACACCAGGAATACTTAACACTTCTTGCAAAGCAACACGTTATTAAACAGGCTAGATTCTCTGACCTGCTCCAACCTTCTTCAGTGAACTAGCAGTATATGAGATTACAGACACACAATCTCTTGTTGGTTGAAAGTAGCGTAGGGAAGAACTCATACAAACATGTCTAGGTCTGCATCTCTGCTGCCTCTGCTGAAATCTCTGCTATTGATGGAATAAAAAGAATGCAGGTGGGGACTGGGATCCATTTTTGGCACCATCTTCTCCACCACCACCTGTCCAGTTAGAATTTCACCATATAATAATACATTTATGTAAAAAATGAAGGTTGTGGGGTAAGAGAGTGTGGACAGAGTAATGCCTGAAGAGGAGTGCATTGTTTCCTCTTTCTAATGTTACAGAAAGTATTTTCTCTGCTGCAGTATCCCCCAAGGGGAAAATGCAAGGACAACACTGAATAGGAATTGCTTTGCTGGGTGATCTGGCTGGAAATGCCTCAGCCACTTTGTCCAGGTTCTTCATGGATGGCGCAGGTCTTCCATACAGTCCTCCAGTTTATGCCAAAGTCTGGACAGGAATCACATCCGTTTTTATAGAGAGTGAAACAAAAATAAAATGCAAAGTTTGGGTATTTTTCCCATTGCAACTAGAAACACAGTCTATAGACAAAAACTCGAAGGTCTTACACGGACAGAGATCTCAGTAAATGGTGCAGGGAATTTGCTTCAGTAAAGACTTAAGAAATTGACATTTGTGTAATGATTCTGCTAAAAGCAAAGGCATTTGCAATGTTTTCTAAGTGATGTGGTAGTACCTGTCACAAATAATGAACTTTTTCTTCAAAATATTTAAATTAAAAGTTTCAGATTGATGTGAATGGTTAATAACAATCATGTAACCTGTAAAGTCTTTTTACACAATAATAATCTCCTGACAACTTACTCCAGTTTCTCAAGTGAGATTTGTAATGGCATTAGATCCTTTGACAAAGTTAGACTCAGTATTTATGTTTATTTAGGAATAGAGCAGACAGGTCGTTTCTTATGCAAGACAACAGCAGGGACCTTTGCATGCCTCTCCCATCATTTTGCAGATCAGTTTTACTTAGAGCCTTAGCCTGTGATTCATTTTGCATCCCCATTCCCCAGTGAGATCATCTGGTGTATGTTTGATTTACCAGCAGCAAAGCAGTGTTGTGTCTTTTAGTATCTTAGACATGTCTGTATAGGTTATAATTGTAACCTACAGTTGCAGCTTATACTGAACGGGTTTAGATTTCAGAATACTGAGAGTGTGATATAATTGGTCATACATCTCATGTTGACCTTCTTGTCCCTTTTGGGACCTAGGGGGCAATCACTGGAGTCTGGATCTGTGAGAAAGGGGAGGTCAGATGTTAAAAATGAAATTGTAACAGTTCTACTGCCAAGGTACATCCAGGTAGTGCAGTAAAACTCAGCTTGTGCAAAATTACCTTCCTGTATATTAGTGCAATATGAATAATATATGTTACCTTTCTAAGCAGGAAAAATGTAACACCTTTCTCTTCTAGCCCAAGTTCTAGTTCAAAGCTAGAGATAAACACGAGAGAGGCAGTAGGACAGCTAACAGCTTAATTGTGAACTGGACCTCACTCTGTCCCATAGGTTGCTCACAGGGCATGTATCTCATCTTCCAAAGAAAAAGCTACTTTCTACCTAAAAGTTTCAGGTGAAAGCCTGAGTCAGTGAACAGTTGAATGCTACTTTACTCATGAAACAGTTTAACTTGGATTATTTAGGATCAGTGGATATTAAACAGGTGCCATCTCTGTCGTGCAGAGTCCCAGCACTACTGCTTAACAGAACCTAGGATGATAAACCATGTGAGCAGCTGATTCACACTTGCTCTGCTTCTTGTACTCATCCATAAGTGGCTTCTGTTGGCCATAGGATACAGACTGCTGTTCTGGCACAGTATGACCATGTATATGTTCTTACTTGTGAAGTAACATTTTTGTTCAGGCTTTAGCTTCAGGGTCTAAAGGGAAGCACATTTCACTATATTCGGATGGTAAGGGCAAGATACTGAAGAGAGGAGCTGAGCGGGCAGGGCTGATTGCAGTTCAGTTTCATGCTGCTGATCCAGTTGATGTGCAAGGCACAGACAACAGCTGTTACAGCAGCTCGCCTTTATCTTCTGTTGAGATGGCTTAATAAGATATTAAATGAGAGGTGGTAGCAAGCAAGAGGTAGTTCCATTTTAAATATGGCCATAGCTGGACAGCTCGTCCTGCTCTTCACACCTGTAAAATAAGATACCAGCAGAAGAGAGGGCTCGATGTTTAACTTTGCAAGGGAAGGGAAGCATGCCTGTTCCCAGTGCAAGCAGCGGGAGAGAAGTGAGGGCATTAATGATGTGTGGAGACAGGTCAGTTCAGTTCTTCTGCAATTTTTCCGGATGCGTGAGTTTGAGTCTTACCTGGTCTGTTGCCCTGCCACTTCTCTTGTGCTGAAAAGAGGGCACAGTGTCATTTAAACTGGTGATTCAGAGGCAGCCAGGTATGATGCTAAAAACCTCTCTCTCTGGTGTAGAAATTGTCATGGCTGATGGGGCAGGGTGACCTTTTATCTTGACTTTGTTCACCACCTTTTAAAATACAGCAAAGGCTTCTGCATTGAGTCAAGGAAGATAGTGTAAGCCTCAAGCACAAATCTCACCATCTGATATGTGCAACATAAGAACTTTTGAAGCTCAGAATGTTTTTGAATTTGCCAAAAACATGGCAAAACCATTTCTGTTGCTTTTGTATGTATTAATATTTGAATCTCTCTTGTTCTAGGAAAGGCCCATAAACATAAGCACCTGCTTTTACCGCAGTGAAATCAGTGAAAGGCATATCTTTGCTTAATTGTCTGTACCATTGGGCACACAGTCATAAGGCTCCTACAGAAGAGGAGGATTGTCTGAATCCACTTGCTAATTCTATTCCTAAGTCTTTCCATTTCAGATAACATTTTTCTTTAGTGCAGAGTTTTACATTTTTCTTTAAAAAGTGCATTTTGCCTTCAGTTCTGGAACTTACTTGGCTTTCCATGAAAAGCAAACAGTGCACTGCACATAGACTCACAGGAATCAAATGTTAGCTCTTAGTGTGATATCATCTTCTGCACATTTTTATATTATTGCAGTTCATAACACTGCACCACAAGATGGAAAACAGTAAAAGCCTCTTTATTTATAAGGTTATTACAGGTATCTTTTAGTGTATCTCATGTGTATACATCCTGTCAAAATATTTCAGGATTTTGACAATAGTGCTTGAACTAGTTTCAAGTGACATGGCATGGCTGTTAACTGTATGTTTTTTCAGTTCTATTATTTTTAAGAACAGCTAATAAAAGTGTTACCCATACACTAAAAAAATAGAGAATCCCTTGGTAAGCAAAAAAGTTTAGATAAGCATCAGTTGAATTTTGCAGTTACATAACCTGTACAGGAAATTATTATGATGTTCCCTATAATTTCTCTGGAAAAAACAAGTCTTGAAGTCTGTAGAAGCTATAACAGACCTAATTAATGCCCACACTGTTTCTCCAGAGAAACAGATTTTGTGTAGTGTAAATGTGCTGCATAGGAAATGTTATTGTGCTTATTTTACAGTTTGTCCTTCTTTTTTCCTTGTGCAGCTGTAGTGTATGGTAATTTACAATGTTATGTGTACCTGTATTCAGAATTGCAAGTTGTATTATCATTTCTGAAATGTGAAAAACAATTATATATTTCCTGTATTTTTTAAATGTTGGTGTTAATTATGATCCAAGGTGTGTTTTCATGTCCAAGGAGTGTGAATATATTTGTGTATGTGCACATATTCATGTTCTAAAATAGGTGCTTATTTCATTGTCGTGTTCATTTGGTGTGTATGTAAGTGTAAGTATTATCATGAGTATTCTTTTTAGATTTTAAAATAAAAGCTGAATCAGAAGCTGAAAACACTGACATATCTGGAATTTCAGAGCATTTCCAGAGACTGACAATTACTGGTACTCAACCAACCCTGCACCTCGTCACTGATGGATGATTAGAGTTTAGCTAATGAGAAGGTGTTCAGAGAAGAGTCAAGGAAGTTTTATTCACTTCTAGGTATGTTTAGGGATCTCTCTGGATTTAAATCTCTATTGATATCCACAAAGTGGTCCAGAAGAATCTGTGTAAATGGTCAGACTATCCTCTGCTGTCGGTAATTTTGTGTTTACATGTTGAACTCTGCAGGTCAGGGATCGTTGCTTTACATGTTTATAAAGCTATATTGCTGTCTGTGTTTCTAAATTATCTAAAATAAAATGGCCTGACCTCCCAGCACCACTGAATGGCAAATGGTGATTAGCAGAAGGAGACTGTTCTGTTCTGTGCCTGGTAATGCTCACCCATAAAAAGAGGTCAGCTTAATGGGTGCTGTTTGCTGAGACAGTTCCATTGCAGACAGATTCTCTTCAGGGATATCCAGTGAAAGGACAAGAGGCAATGGGCACAAGCTGGAACACTAGAAATTCTGTTTAAACATAAGATAAAGCTGCAGTGGAGATTGAACACTGAACCAGGTACCCCAGAGAGATTGTGTAGTCCCTGTCTTTGGAGATACTCAAACTCTGACTGGATACAGTCTTGGGTAGTTTCCTCTAGTCAACCCTTCTCTGAGCTGGGAGGTTGGGCATCTAGAGATACCTTGCAACGTCAGCCAGTCTGTGGTTCTGTGATTTGCTTGACTGGGACCTAACTGACTACATCTGTGTTTCCTGAACAGAGCAGGCTGGGGAATACCACTGTCTTCATGTGAAGGTCTGAGCATAGCTGGTGGTTTGCCGGTGTTCTTGGCATGCTCAGCATCAGTGCCCTGCAAGGCACATTTGGGGCTGGTCTTGCAGGCTTACTTCTGAACACCCTTGAGGTCTGGTCTAAGGGCTGCCATTAGGAAACCTAGGCATAATTAATGTTATTAAGTCTTCTTTTCTTTTTTTTTTTTTTTTTTATTCTGAACTACAGTGGTGGTATCATGACATAGACTTAAGCAGCCAATTAATATCCTGAATTCTTGTAGTTCTTTCCCAGTGAAGCTGGAAGAAGGGTCATCTGATAATCAATAAGTCCAAAGACCTATCTAATTCCATATGCTCCTCTGCCAGGATGTTGCTGATAACTGACATATTTTGTAGGTGTGCAGTGCAGTCCAGAACCAAGATTTCACTGTTATTGATGACTACTGCACAGGACTGCGAGCTCTTCTTTACCTGAAAAGCATTGAAGAACTTGAAGACTGGAATGGACAGAGTCCCGTAACCATGCGCCATCAAAAAGGAAAACCAGTACCTAGAATTGCTGATCTGATGGAAAAGGTGTGTTGTTTCATTGCCATTCCTTTATGATGACACCGTGTCTTGGTTTTGAATGTAATTCCATAAGCATTGTATGCAGTTTCTGCTGTTTACCTCGGTTAACCACCGCTGCTGTCATAGTCGCCAAGTCTTCTTCCTTGTGAGTATTAACGAATATCTGAAGGCACCTTAAGAAGACAAACTTGAAATTACTTGATATGGAATAACATTTTTACTATAAATATGACCTCTCCACTTGATTCATATCATCATGTCTTTATAAAAAGTGTAGGATGTAAAATTACAAATGCTTCAGAACAAGTTCTATAACTGCTTGTCTTAATGAAACTCAACTCAATGCAGATTGATGCTAATATTGTGCCAGAAGTTCCTGGGTGTTCCACCCAGGGTGCAACATTCAGATGACATGGAAGCCCCTTAGCACTGGACCTGACCAGCTGAAACAGCTTGTCACAAGCCACCTGTTAGTTGGAACACTAGATCAGGTAGAAGTGGCTTTTCGATCATCATACCTCTGCATCTCATAGTCTTTAATGTGTGCTGACTTCCAAACCCTCCACAAGGCAGGAAAGTTCCAGGACAGGATCAGTGACACAAAATGACACAAGATCATTTAAACCTAGAAAGTCTATGGTAGACTAGGAAAATAAACTATGGTCTCTCTGAAATTCTAACCTCTGGGTTGTCTTTCCTCTCTGGTCTAGTAGTTCTTGCTACAAAAGCATCTTTTGAGATTTTTACCAGATGCAGTGAGTTGCAGCTGCCTTAGTACTGCTCACTGCTCACTGGCTGATACATGCTGAGAAGCAGGGAGGTGTAACTGGCTTCCTACTGATGCCCCAATGCCTACTGCTCTAAGCAAAATACCTGCACAGCAGGGAGGCTGAGCTTTTGTTTCTGGTTACTAGAGGGGATCACTTTGAAGACTGATTGCAGTTATACATCATGCCTATTGATTATCCTTCCAAAAATCTGATATAACAATGTTGAAAATGTTGTAAAAAGTAAAAAATTACAAAGGAATAGGATTTGGAGTGTCAGATGCCTCCAAATCTCTGCTTATCGTTGTTGATGACTGGAGTTAGGTTTAGCTGGAGATGAGAGACTCCTATATTGTTGTTGTTCTCTGTGGAACTCTGAAAATTATAACATTACCTTCCAGAAGAAATGACAATCCTGTTCCTAAAGCTCTAGATAATATGCTGCTTAAAAATAAAACATGATATAGGCAGTTTCATTTTCATCTACTTATGTTAAGCAGTTAAACCAGGCTCAAAGGGTTGTATCTAAACTTCCTTCCTTTAACACCTGTGGAAACATACACAACATTTCCACCTCATGTAACAGAAATTTGTTGTAATTCTTCTTTAGAGGCGTTCAGTGTTCTATTAGCTTTGTATTTTACTAAATGGAAAATCATTGTCAAAATGTTTCTGATGTCCTATTGAATGTGAAAAAAAATTATAATTCTTAGTCTTTTCCACTTGCCACCGCATCAATAATTAACTTTAAAAAGGTAGTGTGAAAAGATGCTTTAAGGAAGCATTTAATAATTCAAAGGAATCTTAACCTGAAACAGGTCACATGAAAAAGAATGAAAACCGAGGCCCCAGGTAATCTTGTCTGGCTAACTCTGTTAGACGTTTAAAAGGAACAAGGCATGCAGAATATAACTGATTGTGTATTTGATTGCCTTTAGCACTGAATTATATCATTGGATCATTGCTACTAAATAATAACATATAAAGTTAACCAGGCTGCATCATTGGTAAGGTAGTGATATATTTTAGGCATAAGCTCAGAATGGCTGTTTGTTCAGGAATGAACATTCAAGAGAAAATGAAGTAAAATAATATAACACAGGTAAAAGGAAATACCATGATAAATGATCCTACTAGGGGCAATCAAATACAAAGGTTTGATATCATTAATATTTATAATATAATTAGCAATACTGTGCCTTAGCAGTGTTATTAGTGTAGCTAATTATGTTATCATAAACTAAGTTTGCAGTATTATAGGAACCAGTATTCTTACCTTCATAAATTATTATCAATATCGGATTTCATGTACTCATGCTTAGTAAATTTAGTTACATACTGTAGTTTAATCTAGAGTCAAACAGAAATATCTAGCTTGCCTGGCAGGAATTTCTAACACATTTCTGATCTCTTTCTAAAATAAATTCACTAAAAAGCATGTCCTTACTCTTTTAGAAAGAAGATAGCCTCTTGATGTGTTGTATATGTTCTCATCTATGAAAATAATGTGTAGGAATGTATCTGTTATACATGGAATAAAATGTGAGAGCCAAAATCCTGCATTATGATTTAAAAAACTTAGAAGGATCTGTCCAGGTTCGTCTTGGTATTACTGTGGGATCTAATGCAGGTTCTTCAGTAAGACCCTGTGAGAAGCTAAACACCAAATACAGATGATTTTTTTCATTCAAAAGAAAAAAAACGTGAGAGTGAGGATGCCAGTTTTGATATCTTGTATTTTAGGTGCAGTAAGTATAAAAACATAAAGGAATCATCCTCCATTTTGTTACAAAATTCCTATTAATTTTCATATGGAATCAGGGGGATAAGAAGTTCAAGCAATTGAATGAGAATGAACAATTTAATGAGAAGGAGCTGAGGGACAAGAATTATTTTCAACAGCATGAAGAACCAGTTGCCTTCTGGTTGTATACAAATTCACTGAGCCTCTCCCAGTGTTGAATATATTTCAGGGTTAGAATTGGTCCTGTTCCCAGCTAAGTATGCGCATAATGGTATCCATTTTGATTCGCAGTGCAATATGGAATGTTAATGTCCACATATTTATATAGCTGTGCACTGTTCTTTTGATAATTCATTTTCTGTCGGTTTCAGCATCAAATAGATGCTGAGTGCAGTGTTGCCACAGGAGAGTGACACAGTACAGTTTTGTCATGAAATATTGTAGTATTTGGTGACCAGAGAAAACTAAAAGATAAATACTTTTTTCTAAATGGTACACCTGACATCAAACTGAAGCTGTCTTGCCATGAAGTCACCAGATAAATGACAAACTGCACAGTTATCACTGTCAGTTGTTACATTTATCACAATAACTTCCTTCCTAAACAGAAGGAATACTAAAAATACACTGCTAAATATTGTAATATAATACGCAGTTTAATAGCAAACACATCAACTTTAGGCCAAAAAAGAGAAACATGTTGATTAGTACCTGTTCATGCTTCTGCATTAATGAAACTAATACTTTCATCTGATAATTTATAGCCCTTAACATATGAGAAGCATCATAGCACCATCCCTATTTTGGAAACCTGAGTGCAGCTTTTATGTTTTTCACTAGTACAGAATGTATTTTTTGGTATATAGACCCTAAATTTATCATCTTTGAGGCAGCTAGTAGACATTTTCTGATAGTCTTTACAATAGCACTAGCTTTTTCCATTTTGCTAACACAGCAGTTGCCGCTGGAGTCAATACTTGCCATTGTCCAAGATGTGACCTGTGGTACTACACTGCCTGTAACTGCAGTGAGATACGCCCTTGGAAATGCTAACCTCAGTTGTGGCTTCCAGTCACCATATGATGCTGTTTTCCATAGCTCCATCAATTTTATTCATTCTTTCCTGTGTTTGTAGCCTTATCCTGCTCCAAAGACAGTCCTAGCACAGATGCTGCATCAGACACACAAAGGTGGACAAAGCCAGTCTTCTGGACTTCCTTCCTCATTGCTTTTCTGATGGCTTACTTAGTTAGGTTTGGTTTGTTGTTGTGGGTTTTTTTGGTTTTTTTTCTGTAAGAGGACCTGATTTGAAGCCTTGACATAGATGGCTGTCACTAATATCACCTCTGAATCACCTTTCCATTAAATGCATGGAATAAAACTTGTCAGCTTTTCTCAGCTATAATCTCAACTTGCAAATCTAGACACTGAGATGAGAGAATGGCAAGGTAATGATGACACCACACTCGTCTCACTGAGTCCCTCGAGGAAGAACTTTTGTAAAAGCACACTTACCTCAGCGTGAATTTAGGACGGAAATCAAGTGCAGGGTGCAATCAGGCAGACAGTTAAGATGTAGAGCATGCTATTACAACCCGAAGTTATTAAGGTGGCTGCATGAGAGGGAGAGCACAGGTGGAATCCTTATAATCCAAAATTAACAGAATTATGTTTTAAAACAATGTTCCTGAGTTTCTCAAGATGCATGACCAGGAGCAAAAAGATAGCTGTGTTCTCACCAGGTGTCTGGATAAGGTACAGTATTTGCCAGAGGTGCAATTTGATCTCCTGTGTGTAGTCACGGTCTCACCTTGTCTGTTTATTACAGGACTCTTTTATTAGTTGCTCACTGATCTTACTCTAGAGAGCTGAAGTGATTATGTCCCAGAAATGCACTGGTGTCAGCTGGTTGTAACGGAAGTGGTGCAGTGTTTTTCTGTATAAACTTCCACCTAATGTCAGCTATAAAAATCATATTTAATGCAGTGGCCTCTCTGCATGCCAGGTAGCTAAGCATTAAAAGTATGGCAGTGTATTCAGTTGGTAGGTGTGGGTTTATAGGAAGAGATGAATCACAGAATCGCAGAATGTTTGAATGAATATATATGGATATTTCATACCTTACTTTCAGCACCAGAATGCTGCAAAAACTGACGTTTGTTTGATCATGTCTAAAGGTTAAAAAGTTAAAAAGAAGAAAAAGTAATAATATAAATATCTTGATTCCAGAAATATCCAAAACCCAAACCAAACTGGTTTGCACAGTGGATCCTTCTCAACTGTTAAGGTTGTGCTGTATTGCAAATGTTAAAAACATATGTGATAAAAACACTTTTCTAGAAGGTGGTTTTCTCCAGCAGGCAAATGAGAGAGAATGATCCTGATCAGGCACAGTGTATGAACTCCAGTGAAAATTCTCATCACCTTAAATTTAGCAAGCTGCCGATTTTGTTCTCTGAATGCATGGACTTCCCACTAAAATACACACTTCCTTTCAAGTATCTGTGGGTTTTCTGAATAGTACAAACCTGCTAAATTCTAAATTGATTGCAGTCAAATCTAAGTAGCCTTTTGTACGGCAGAGAACAAACCTTGCTACACCATCAAGATTTCAGGCAAAATATTAATTTAGCTCTTCTGTTAAATAAATAAATAAAATGTGAACTCACAGCCACACAGAACACTATTACAATGCGTATACCAAGTTTTTGCTGCCTTCAGATTCTTCAAGACCTCTCACTGCTTTCAATGAGCAGATCTTTTCACCCTTCATTTTTGGAAGTGCACCTTCCTATTCAGGAAGGCAAATTTGTCTAATATGATGTAGAACTGTCCTCTTGTTTTCAGCACTGAATAAGGAAGACAGAACAAATTGTTTCTGTGGCCACGTCCGGAAATACAGACCATCTCATCCTATGCTGGTACAGAGATTGCAATAAAATATTAACATTGATGAAGAAACCGTTTTTCCTATATTGCCATCACCAGTTCTGAAGAAGAGTCATGGGGGGAAAATTAATAGTTTTAGGCTGTTTGATCCTTTTTCCTGTTAGCTAAGTCTTGCGCCTGAAATATAGCTCTCAGCCAGGCATAGCCTCTTAAGTGTAAGCCAGTATTGCTCAAGAAATCTCTTAGTTTAGTATATTATGGGAACTGTGCATCAGGCACGCTCAGGGACTATTGTTGCATGTGTTTGTTGGCTTGACCCAAATAAGGCTCTGCCAGAGTATATCTGAACCAGCATCTGCAAGCAGATGAGGACGTAAATCTTTTCCTCATGCTTCCCCCCTCTAAGTCTTTCATCTCCTCCTCTGATGTGATGAAAGGTTGCCACAGTCATGGCTCCAGGTAGGAGCCTGATGGTCCCTCTGTGGAGCATCACCAGTAGCTTTTTGGGGTGCACCAGCAGAGCAGACCTCTGCACCCCATTGTGCATGTCATGCTTACCAGGTTTGCTGCCATTGGTGAACCTCCCAGCATTTGCAACCCAAAAGCTATTATGAACATTCCCTAGCCTGAACAATCTGTTGTGGACCTCTCTAACATGATTTTTTTTTT
Organism: Actenoides lindsayi; assembly: GCA_025331215.1. Classification (NCBI taxonomy): domain Eukaryota; kingdom Metazoa; phylum Chordata; class Aves; order Coraciiformes; family Alcedinidae; genus Actenoides; species Actenoides lindsayi. The sequence goes on from WTSP01009156.1 coordinate 106,074, forward strand.
TCCCTAACTGGTCTATTATGAAAGTTTATGTTGTGATTATCCACAGTGCTGTTTCTCACAGAGAGCGCAGGTTGTTACATAAAATCTATCTTCTGTAATGGTGAAGCTATTTGCAGTGGAAATGGATAAAACAAAAGAAACTAGGAATATTAAAATGGATTTGAAGTAGTCTGATCTTTGTGGAATTTATGTGTACTGTATTCTAAATTTGCTTTGAGCACTGAGTTTAAAGTTTCATATTCACATTGAGTAAATGTGGCTATTAGGAAACAAGGTAGTGATGCTAACTCTTGCGCTGTGGTGGTTGGAGTGCATTCACTGCTGGCAGCAGACATCAAGCCAGGAAAATCCAACTCCCAGTGCAAAAGGATTAAAAAA